>VDFB02095751.1:0-69410 GCA_007258455.2 Sequoia sempervirens | reverse complement strand
TTAGCCAATTTCTTGTATAACCATATTTTCCGAACCAACTTGCTCTGTACATATGTCACCAAAATAATTCTGAACTATGCTAGAATGATCATAACAATGTTGACATCAATGAAAACACTAGGTCAAGCAATATATGCACCTCATGCTCATGTTTCCAAACTGTATCATCAATGACATACTTCCAACTTCCAACAAACATCTCCTAAAATATTGATGCTTCACCTCTATGAATATCACTTGAATGTGCTAAGTATTAAGTGGACCATTTAACTCATAAAAACAAGTTCTTCTAAATAGACCACTACTCATAAAATATAATTTAGTGAAGATTGATTCAAAAAATAGAAAAAACCATCTAAATATTTACTAAAGTGTGAATAATAACATGTTAATGTGTTAATAAGTAAAAACAAGAATATAATTTAGTTGAATCCAAATGTAGGCAATGTGAAGTTGAACTTTGATTGGGCATTTAGAGGAAATTTAGGTATAGTAAGAGCAATTTACTTATTACAAGATGAAAAAAGTAGATCTTAGATGTTAGGAAGAAAATCAAACAATGGAGCTAAATGAGGTGTGCTTATTGTGGGTCTAATATTGGCTTATAAAGAAGGATGAACCATGAGTTAAAAAAATTAAAGACACTTGTTTGATAAGTTGTATGACTACATTAAAGAAAGGTAAAATTTATAATTAGATGATTGGATTGTATCTTGAAGAAGAAGGTATGTGGATAAGTATGTTCAAGGTGATCAAATATATCCATTGTCATAAAGAAAAAAACTCTATAGTTGATCTCCTAGTTAACAAGGGTATAAACCATTCAATATAATTAGCTATATAAAGTATGGATGTTCAAGAATGAGAGGAAATTAATAATTTGAACTCAGTCAAGATGTTATGGACCCCCATTCTAATATCATCCCAAGTGCCTTGATGGTTTTTGGTCTCTTTAGAGGTAGTAGCTCCATACATATTTATGATAGTTTTTAATGGGAAATATTTTGCATGAATCATTTTGTGTGAAGATTTTTTTGATAGATTCTTCTTAATGCATCTAGAATGGGTTTAATGTGGTGGAGAGTATTTTTTATTCGTGTTATTTTGACTACTACATGAGGTATTAATGGATGTTTGTTTGCTAGTTATTGGTTGGGTAAGATTTGGTATTTCTTGGCATCCTATTTCATGGCGAGCCTTGGATTTTGGTCTCCCAGGGATCCCTTGCACAAAGGGTAGGCATTATATCTTTGATCAAAGAAAATATTCTATGTCAAAATATGCATGCTCTTAATCTATGCAAAGTTGTGTTAGGTATAAAAGGGATAGCTCAAATAAATTGAATCTGAGTATGCATGCTTCTATATTGGTATAATTTCACACAAAGCAGAGGTGGTGGTGTACAATGTGGAGGTGTAAAGATGTATTTTAGACATATTTTCCTTTAAAGTGATGATGGGTGAGGGTTTTGAGGGAATGCAACCTCCAATCTAAGATCCGGGTCTTTTTGTTTTTGTGGAGTCTAAGAATGAGATACCTTTACCTAATTTGAATATGTATAATCAAGATGTACTGACATTTTCATGGATTTGTTTCAAGATATTAGATTAGTAATAAAACATATTACAAGTTCTCATCATAATGAGATTCTAGAACTAACTAGTGGATTCTCCCTTCTATATGACATGATGACTAGAATAATTCTTTAGTCATTGATGGAATCTAATTATTTCGGTGTATAAATGTTTGTGTCCTCTCCTATTAAGCCAAAGGTGGTCCCTGTCTCAACTTTGATTCAATTAAAAATCCATTAGATTATGCTAGTTTCACTTGCTACACATTTAGTTATTGCTATATATAATCCTATGTATTATTATAATATAATAACATGGCAGATATTGTGGTATCTAGTAGTAAAGAAAAATGTGGTATAACCACTCAAATTTATTTTGTGAGAATACGTGTTTGACATATTCAAATTTGCAACAAAAAAATCTATTTTTTTGCCGCGTCAAATATCATTCAACATTGATGGCCTAACATTAAATCGTTGCAAACCAATTGATAAATAAGTCCATTGATTTAATGGAGTTTTGAAATTCTCAGATCACAATATCTACGTAGAAAAAGTCTATAATTGAAAAAATTTATAATGGTAGACGCAACATATTTAAAGAAGTAGATGGCAGCGTGGCGTTAACTAGATTTTTACGTAGATTAGATTAATAATTATTTTGAGCATAGTAATGGAATAATTCAATATTAAGTTAAGAAATTAAATTTGGATGGATAAAAGTATTGAAATTTAAAATGATGGAGAATAAATAATTTTACTGTCGTATTGAATTTTATTTGTTTTGATACTAAAATTGATTTAATGTATCAAGTTGTTCATGTTGGGAATAAAATGGGTAGGAGTTGGAAATTTTTGAACTTGAATATTTGAATTGTTTTTGGATAGATCAATGGATGTGTGATTGGTCTTATACTCGTGGGATTCACTTGGAACCTCACAATAGTAATATTTAGGGAGATGTTGATCTTTAAGGTATGGTGGGAAATAATAGACATAATGAACATTGAATGTGTAGGTCTATGTGTAAATAGGGAATTATAGATAAGGTCAAGTGTGTGAGGGTGTGTGTAAATGGGGATAGGTGAAGGATTGGGGAATGAGCCAAACTTCACACAAAATTGAGCCATTTGTCAATATTTAATTTTATTAAGTCATTCCATCAAAATGATCCCTAAAATAAATGGGAATTGGCATGGATATGTAAATTTAACCATTAAAAATTTTCCCAACTTTGAGGTGCATGTGAATCCCTACACGGTCATTTGTCTCAAATATGTTAGCACTCATAAAAGGCATGTAAATTAAATATTTAGACATGAAAGGATACTGAGATCCATGTAAAGTAAAGGACCCCTATAGATGTCATTATGTGTGTTCATTCGTTGGCATTGTAGGAGCTAAAAATTAGCACTATCCCAAGACCACCTGCAAAAACAATGAAAACCTTCCACAAGAGAGCATGCAAGGAATAAGCTTTCTTGATATTAATATCTATCAAATATGATGATGAGGTATATTTTTACAAGAGTGTACAATGACCTTGCTTATATAGACAAGGTGTGACGAAGCACCAACATTAAATGAATTTGTCATTATTAAATGACACAGGTCAACATTAAATGACTTAGGACACTAATATTTAATAAAAGTTAAAAAGATAAAATCTTATCTAAACAACTTAAATATGCCTAGGACCTAAGTGGACTTAATATGTAAATAGGACCCCACTAAGTAACTAGATAGCAAAAGTACCTATTTACACCAACATCCCCCCTTAAGTGCAACTTAGGGAGAAACAATTATTATGTAAATAATGCAAAGATGCAACATTGGGTCCCAAATACAAGGCCATTAAAGGTACCAAAGTATAAATGCAAATGCAATCTCTCACAAATGGAGAAAAAGAGAAAAAACACATGGGAAAAGTCCCTTCTCCAAAAGAGAAAAGATACAATTAAGTGATGAAAGATGGAGTATTCCATGATACCCCTAAGTACAACATCCATCATATATATATACATTACAAATGCCCCACATAAGAGGGAAAGAAAGAGACCACATAGCCCCGTCATAATGAAGTATCTCTACAACCACTGAAGAAAGTTTGAAGATAAAAGAGAATCCAATATCGACAAACAATATGTCTCCCCTTGGGAAGAAACAAATCCAATGGCCAATGTTGAAGAAACCACATCTCCATGACGAAGCAAGAGGGAAGAAGCCTCAAGAATGATATCTTTGAAGATACATCAAGTGTCTCCAAATATGTATCAACAAAATCAAGTATGACCCAATCAAGGAAGAAGATAAAGGATGTGGAAACTCAAGAGTAATTTCCAAAGAAGATGTGTGATCAAAGAGGAGAGTGATCCCATCAAACATGTCCTCCAAATCTATAGAAGAGGAATGATAAACCAAATCTGATACACCTATCATGAAACCATCCTTCATAAACAAATATGGAAAAAAATGTGTTCTTCTCATTTGAAGTCTTGGAAACCAAGTCAAAACTCAAATTTGAAGAAGCAAAAGATGATAGAACCTCATCAAAGGGATGATAAAGGGTGAGGTTCAGAAAACCACCAAAGCCACCATCTGAACAGCTACCCACACTTGATCTAGGAGAGTGGTCCTTAGAACATTCACTATCAAGAATAAAATGAGAAAAGGTGTAGATATTTGCATTATGGTCATCCCTACCCATTGCAACAAGTTGTCTACTATGCAAGTCATGAATGAATACTGAATCTAGAGTGAACTCAATAGATTTCCCAGTATGTTCTATTTGCTATTCAGAAAGAAGATTATATCAAATATTAGGAATACAAAGAACATCATGAAAACTACCATTGGGCACATCAACAACTCCTTTAACTAATACATCGAAACTAACACCATTAGCCATCAAGATCTTCATGATTGAAGTATGCTTCAAGGATGAAAACCTATCAGGTGATATTTTCATATGATATGAGGCTCCAAAGTCAAGAATCCAATTTTTAAATTCATTTGTTACAACAAGAGCATGACTCCTCATCTTATTATCTTTTACCTTATCACTTCCATTAGCAATTCCTACGACCCCTGTATATGTGGAAGATGAAGGTTGTGAAGAAGAAGAGGGTGAAATTGTAGATTTAGAAGGAAAAGAAATTTTATGTTACTTTAGAAGTTGCCTCATTTATCCAACTCTTTCTTATAGCATTTATGTTCACCATGTCTAGATCTATTACAATAACCACACTTGGGTTTATCCTTCTTAGTTTTATCCTCTCTAGGAGAGGTGGGTGAATCATAAGATTATGTCGTAGGTTTTGAATTCTTCTTTCCTTTACCTTTAGGTGATGATGTAATCAAAGCATGATTCTTAGAGTGTGCATCATGTTGACTAAGTTTATCTTATTCCCGAGTTAACCTATAACAAAATGTCTCAAAAGAAGGCATGGAAAATGAATCACCTAATCCATCCATTATACAATAAAATGAAGTGGAGACGTATGTGAATGAACCTTTCAACTTTAACAAAATCAAGAATACAAATTCCTTATCAATTTTATCCTTACAACAACCAACCAATTGAGACTTTAATGATTTAAATTTTATCAAATGGTCTTCAATGGTATTAAAAGAATCCATAGAAAGTGATGCCAATTTTTCCTCCAATTGCATGGGTGTTGCCGCAATAGTGTGTCCCACTTTTGGGACATCCCGATTTTTTCCTAAAATCACTTATTTTTAGAAAAAATAATGATTTAAGCCTTGAGAGGTTTCATATAAGGGGTTTTAATTAAAGAGGGTTAGATAATACCCCCTTATATCAAACCCCCTTGGATAGAACCCCTCTAGTATTAAATCATACTCACAATGGAGTCTCACTCGCACCTATCAAAATGCTAGCAAGAAAAATAATCTTTCTTTCCCTTTTGAGGGATTAAATAAAGTCATTTAGAAATCATATTTTGGAAGATCATAGCCCTCAAAACAATCTTTCCAACAAGTATAGTTTTCATATGTTTTCATTTTATCATTTATATAATTTTCAATTTTTACTTAACATAGATTTTTCACCGAACATCAAGTTCTTCATTCTACAGAGGTGGAAAAATAGTAAACCATTGTTAAAATAATTGAAAAAATACCTTTGCTCTAGGTATTGATGCCCTTGTTTCACGAAAATAATAATTGGATTTGATATATACACAACACGTTATGTTTGAAGACATACACCTATGTCCAAATTATAGTTACAATGACAAAATTAATTAGAAAAATATGTAACAAAAAATTATAAAAAAATATCCTTTCCCTAGATATTGATGTTAAGAATCTATATTTTAAAAATTAGAATTTTATCCTTTCTAGAAAAAAAGTTATGTTTGATGACATAAATTTTACTTTCTAAAAATGTTGTTTACTGTTTAAACTAGTTATTAAAGGAGATGTTGAAAGATTCATGAATTATTTAAAAAAAAAATTAGAATCTAGACACAAATTAGCACAAATTACTACTTCACATCATCTTCAAATTCTAAACGCTTTAACTACTATAGGTCTAAGAAGGTGAAGGTTCAATTAAAAATGTTGATATAAATGTTCATCTTGGCCAAAAAGTGGGACAGTATTGTGATTTCACCCGCATAACACAAATCTTACAAACTAAACCATATAATTCCTTGTACTTATCCGAAAATTTCCTAGGAGTAGTGCATTTTTCAATATGGAAGAAAAATCGTCAAAAACATGCATAGCAATTAAGCCCATAGCCTCATTATTAAATATCTGGAATACTGAGAGGGGGGGTGAATCAATATTCGGCTGTCCAAATTAATTAGTAACCATCCAATTAAAAATCCACATATAACAGCTATGGTGAACCAGAACATAAAGAAAATTATAACACATAGATACTAGGATTTTTATGTGGAAAACACAAAATGGGAAAAACCATGGTGAGGATTAGCTCACAATATATTAGAACCAATTAAAAAATATTATGGGGCTCATTGCTAGGACTCACTATTCTTAAAAGGCTCACAACCTGAGTACAAACGATGGCTTAATGTTGAAGTACAAAAGATGTTGGCTCACTGCCAAAAATGAACTGTAGAAGTGCACCTACATAGTGTTGGAAGCAGTTCCGGTTAATCTCTATTTTTTTCTCTAGTTATTGGTACACAAAACACTTATTTGTAGCTTCACATTATTACCCTTGTCACATAGCTTTCATTTATCTTAATATTTTTCATCGCTTAGGCCATCATAGATATATGCAGGCATTGATTCCAATAATAATTGGGTCGGCCTAAATAAGGGAATACAAAAGATCTTGTCGGCTTAGCACAAAATTTCTTTTGATATACAAAAAAAATGTGTTATCCACAAGTTAGGTCAGCCTAGACCTAAAGAGAAACACACACACAAAAGATACACCTTGTCAGCCAAAAGAACACCAAAGTCTTGTCAACAGAGTAGACCAACCAGATCACAAAAATATGCTGAAAACACCTATAGCTGACACACCTGATCAATATATTGAGATTCTTCTTATTGCAAAGATTTCCAAATCAGGGTATAGATAGTTACCAACCAATGTTGGCATCAATGACAACCAAAACAGAGGGTACCTTCTTCATTCTTCGAACAATCTCTCCCTTTGTCATTGATGGCAACATGTGCCAAAAAATGAAATTTTCCTCAAAACAAAAAGTATGCACAACTTCACCTAACATATGTACAAAAACAATCATTTTAACTTTTTCTTTTCTTCTCCCCCTTTGACATCAAGGACAAAGGACAAGGAAACACTTCAAATTCAGGCATTAGGGGCACCTTGTAATTCTTTTAGAATTACCTCCCAATCAGGATTTCCATCATCCCAGATGCATTTTTCCTCGGAAAGAGTTTTGTGCAGAGATTCTATTTCTGCCAGGCATTCTTCTCCTTCTTCTAGAGTGGATGGAGCAACACTTATTTTCTCAAGTTTTTCAGCGTTTGTACAATAATATGTTTGGACATGACCATATTTCCAAGCTAGGCATACCGCCTCATAAAATATTCCTTCTGCCTCTGTAGGATAAAGAACTTATCTTGTAAATCTACAATAGAAATCCATCTGACATAGCTTCTATCACCGACAATCTTATAATCTTTGGAGGTATTAGCAAGTTGAGTCTCAATTGAGTCCATTAGATCTTTGATACCTTGAGTGGCTTCTAGCCATTTCATATAGTAAACAAATAGTAGTTGGGCTTCTTCATCACAATCTCTTACCTCTTTTAGCGTTTTGAAAGCTTTGTCACATGCAATAGTACACTTATCTTGTAGAAATAACAACATTTTCTCAAGTACGTTCAACTCTACCTCTTTTGCAGTTTGTACCTTAAGATTGAATGAGTATTCTTTAATAGAATCAACAATAAGCTTCATATTTTCAATCAAAGCTAGAGAGTTGACTAGAGTAGCATCAGGGGCTATCTCTTGTAGAGTTTTGATAGCCTCATTTATCAACTCATTGTATCTTTGATATGACTTTGAAGCCTCCTATGTGATAGAGCTGATGAAAGTGTTACATAGCCTCATTTTGTCACTAGGTGTGATTTTTGTCAAATCCACAAAACTTGGATGAGATGGAAGTTTTACTGGATGAGGTGGAAGTGTAGGTTGGATTATAGCTTGTCTAGAGAGAAGAGCTTTAAGTGTATTTCCAGATGATTCTCTGAATTTCTTTGATGATTCAGGGCCTTCAAGTATTTCACCTTCAGCCGGAATGACTTCCTTATCTTCTTCTTTTTATTTTTCACTTTCATCACTGGATGGCTTTCTGTTTTCTTTCTTTCTTCTGTCTTCATCATCCTTATCTTGATCACTTTATTTTTATTTATTTCCTTTGTATGCATCATTGTTTTCCTCTTCTTTATTCTCAGAGGTTTCTTGATGTTCTTGATGTTCTTCTCTATTTTCATTGGATTGATCCTTATGATGATCATCAGACCTCTTAATGGTAGTTTCATTTGTGTCCATTTGAGGGGTAGGGATTTCCTAAGCACCAAGTCTCTCATCAATAGTTTCCAAAACAGGATTGTCCATTACTTCTATAACTATAGAAGGTTCCCAAGTCTGAGCAGTGTGAGATGAAGAGCTGGTTCTTGTCCCATAGCTCCTTGTTAATTGCTTAATTACATCATGAGTTTCTTGCCTTACTTTTTCAACATACTCATCTTCCTTAGTCATCAACATGTTGACCCTTTGCTTAACTCTAAACATTGTAGAACATTCTTTTAAAAAATTTGTAGCTTCTTTTTCTTACTGAGTAGAAGTAACAGATTTTATAGCTTCTCTTCTCATTTGTCTTTGATTTTCAAAGCTTCTTTCCTTCTAAGTACTAACTCATTCCACACATTCTTAGTGACTTTTGACTGTATGGAGTCTATGTTTATGTTACATATAACTATGTACTGAGCAAAAGCATTTAAGATGGTTTATTTTCCTTCATTGTCAACCTCATCATATAACTCAGTAGTGGTCATGAGTTAATTATCAATCATGTGATTCACTAAAGTTATGAGAACCAAGGGTGGATTATTTCTTACCAGAGGAGAACCGGGCATGGTCTCCATAGGGTCAAGTGTGCCTTCTTCATTCTTCTTTTCATGCACATGAATTCGGTAGGTATCTTCCTCAATTTTTTTCTCCTCGTCAGTGGATATCTCTACACTAGTTCTGACTCCTTCACCAGAAGTACTACTTCTTCTATTCCTCTTCAACTGATGCTCCTCTTCAATACCAAGCTCAATTTCTTCTTCAATATCACTTATATTCCTTTTCCTATAAGCATTTTCTTTCACTCTTCTTTTTCCTCCTGAAGCGATAGACGGTGAAGTAGCATATATGTCCTATTTCTTGTATGCCCTAGTGCTAGGGCTAGTAGGAGTAGCAATATCAACTAATGTAGGGATACTTTGTTCCTTCCTTTTTCCTTTTGCAACATTAGCTGTACTGGGTGCTGGTGTAGCACCAGACAATAGCCTTTCTGATTTTTTGGGTTCGGCAAGTAGATCCACAAATTTAGCTTTCCTTTCGTCAAGGACCTCCTTCAATAGTTTTATTTCATCCTTAGTGTATGCTACATCTTGGAAGAAAGCTTCAACTTTCTTTCTTCATTTAGATGCAGAAGCTTCTAAGTGAATATTTTTATATTTCTCTGAATATGTAACTAATCTAGGTAGAGAGGGGTTCTTGGGACTAGCCAACAAAATCTCAATGTATCATTCTACCGGATTCTCCTCAATTTCATACCACAGTGGTTCAATCTAATGAATTCTGGGTTCTACTACCTAAATGATGCATTCATCAGTAGACATAAGAAATGTTATTTCCTTTTCATACTTTTTCACCAGTCTTCTTGGAATCCTTTCTCTTTCTTGTATTTCCTTTTGAAAAATTGCAAAGAAAGCAGTTAGGGAATTGTTATGTGCCCAAAAGTCTCCTAGACTGCACAGATAATCACTAATCTAACATGAGAAACTGACCTAGTATTATCCCATATTATATTCTTCCTTCCAGGTAGCTCCTTTAGAAAATAAAATAACAGGTAGACAACAAGAGTGCCAAATTTAAAGACATGTCTCTTCGCCTTTGTCATACTCAAATTTTCCATAAGTTGCACTCTTAACAACTCACAAAGATCAAAGTCCTTTCCATTTACCACCACTTCATAAGCTGTGTGAATTGTCATGGCCAAAATTGAGTTTTCCCTATTTGTGAAGTAATCTTTTTGTCCAATCATAATGGCTGCATATCTGACGACGGGGTTTGTAATAGATTTTTTGGTTAGGGCTCTTTCCTCAAACTTAGCTCCAGTTAACCTTGTGACCTCATCATTTTTCACTACTTTCAAAACTGGAATGGTACCAGTGTCACAAAGACCAGTAACTGCACCAATTGCCTTTGTATTGATTACTCCTGTTTCATTTATCCACACAAGATTGTGGTGAATCCTACTTAGGGCCATCTTGACAAATTTTGCATCACTTTCATTGGAAAAGTTTGGAAACCAGTTCCAAACACTCAATTTCATCCGAACAAGGTTTTCATGTTTTTTCTTAAGTAATAAATCATCATTCAACTCATTATCCCATAAATATTTCAGCTCCGGGTGATCGAATTCTTCGAGCTTCCCACAAATACACAGTCTTGGGTCTTCGATGGGTAGTACATTGCTTGGAATGTACGAGAATGCACCCATTGGATCATTTTCATACACCTTCCATGAACATCTTCTAAAATTTGGTTGGAGCCTCTTAGAAGTTTCAATGATAGTAGGAGTGGCCATATTTCTCGAAACACTCTTGAATGATTTTAACAAAATGCTTCTTTAATTTGAAAAACACAAAATTCAAATAGCAGAGAATACCTTTCAGCTCACCAGGAACTAGGGTTTCACGGTACAATACTTAGAGTCGCTTCTTTCTTGCTTCAGCTTGTACTACTTTACTTAAGTTTGCACAAATTTTCTTTTCTTTAACTTAGTGGCTTGCTTTATTATTTATCATTTTTCCCTAATTTTGCATTTATTACTTTTCCACTTTAAAGTTGTTAATACCTTTGTTACATACATTATAGACCATGAAAAAGAGCTCAACAATTTTCTTGATTTGCTTGATTTCTGTTGAATTTTATTCAACACCATCAAAATAGAGATTCATATCACTTGTCTTTGTGTCATCATAAGACACCTCATAAATCGAGGGCTTAATAAATTTTTCTATGACTTCTCCCCTTGAAGTCATTACTAGATTCAGTTCATAGGAGGGGTATTTGCATCAAATGTAGATATATGATCATTTGTTTTATCCTTATCCTTAGGTTCTTTTTTTTCCAAATCATTTCCATTTCTTTCCTTACTTCATGAGGATTTACCTTATTCATAGATTTGTTCTTTTGTTCCAGATTTGGTTTCTTCCCAACTTTGCTCTTACAAGATTTTGAGATATGTCTGGATTTGTTGCAAGAGTGACACAAAAAATATATTTGATCAAGAGGGTTTGCATTCATCCTTATCCTACACTGATTAGCCTTATGTCCAAAAATATTACATGTGTAACAATAGCCTTGAAAAGAATGAAATCTTCCTTTGGTATTAAATTTGTTGATCATAATCTAACTTTTACATTCGATAGAATTATGTCCAAACTTGTTGCAAACATAGCATTGTCCACCAAAGAATCCAAAATTTTGTCTTATTCTATTTTGGTTCATCATACTTCTACACTCTGTTGCTCTATGTACGAATTTATTGCATGAGTAGCAAAATCCATTAAAAGATGGATACCTTTGATTATTAGGTTGTTAGATGGAGATCCTTCTGGTATTGATCCTTCGATCCTTGCTTTGATAAGCATTCCTTTGAGGTTTCCTTTGATTGTCCACTTTTTTGTAGATTGATTTTGTCTTTGAGCTTTGTCCTTCTTCAAGTCCTAGACCACTTTTATCCTTTGTAGGTTTTTGAGATGAAATTAACTCACCAAGCTTTGCAGAACTTGTCTTGAATCTTTCTTCATGTGCTTTCGCTTTTTCCAGATCATCTCTTAGGGTTATCACTTCTTGTTCAAGCTTCATGCATTCATTGAATTTAATCCAGATCTCAACTTTTTGACATTCCTCAATTCACTTTCTTTCTTCTATTTCCACTTTTAGTCTGGCAATATCTTCATTGACCTTTTTGAGCTGATCATTGACTTCTCTATGTCTATCTTTGAATTTTTTGATATGCTCTCCCAACTTTCTGATACACTCATTTGCTTCCTTCAAATTTCCTTTCAGTGTTTCTTTCTCATCCTCGCTTTTGTTCAATTCCTCAAGGGAAGCATTGATCTCTTTAGATACAAATTTTTCTTCTAAAGGACCAAAAAGATATTTTCCAGCCATGTTTTAAATTTCTGGGACATTCCTTAAGCTGTTAGGTTTCTTCCAAGGAACCAAGCTCTGATACCAATTGTTGAATATCCATAATACTAAAAGGGGGGGTGAATCAGTATTCGGCTATCCAAATTAATTAGTAACCATCCAATTAACAATCCACATAAAAACTATGGTGAAATAGAACATAAAGAAAATTATAACACATAGACACTTGAATTTTTAGGTGGAAAACCAAAAATGGGAAAAACCACGGTGAGGATTAGCTCACAATATATTGTAACTAGTTACAAAATATGATGGGGCTCACTGCCAGGACTCACTATCCTTAAAAGGCTCACAACCTAAGTAAAAAACATGGCTTAATGCCGAAGTACAAAAGATGTTGTCTCACTGCCAAAAATGAACTATAGTTCAGTGCACCTACATAATGCTAGAAGTAGTTCCGATTAAGCTCTAATTTTTTCTCTAGTTTTCGGTACACAAAACACTTATCTGTAGCTTTGCATTATTACCCTTGTCACATAGCTTTCATTTCTCTTCAAATTTTTCATCGCTTAGGCCATCATAGATATATGCAAGCATTGCTTCCAATATTAATTAGGTCGGTCTAAATAAGGGAATAAAAAAGATCTTATCGGCTTAGCACATAATTTCTTTTGATATATAGAAAAAAACATGCTGTCCAAAAGTTAGGCCGAGCTAGACCTAAAGAGAAACACACACAAAAAAGATACACCTTGTTAGCCAAAATGACACCAAAGTCTTGTCAGCAGAGTAGACCAACTAGATCACAAAAATATGCTGAAAACACCTGTAGATGACACACCTGATCAACATATTGAGATTCTTCTTACTGCAAAGATTTACGGATCAGGGTATAGATAGTTACCAACCAATGTTGGCATCAATGACAACCAAAATAGAGGGAACCTTCTTCATTCTTCCAACACTCATAGCACTTGTTCCTATGAGAAAACATTTCATATTCTCTAAAAAAATTAAGTTGTTCATCACCTAAGGTGGACCACAAACCCCTAAACCAAAGTATTTTCCTCATTCTCTCCTTCCATGTATGATAATTATGAGTTAGGACCTCAAACCCTGATTCATCCATTAGAACAACAAGTGCTAAGAGTGAAAAATAGACAAATATTTGAATCAAACAAATGTGATAGCTCTCAAATCTGAAATACAATTGAAAATGAAGCCCTTCCACAAAAAAAACTTCTCCAATAGATAATATGTCCAAGTAATCAATGAATATGCCAAATATGCAAAAAATAAATAAATTATACCTAGGGATGAATCTAGAAAAAATGCATGAACCAAACGATAGAGCTCCTCAATACCTTCCAATTATCATTGGAATCATAAATATTAGATAAACTGGTGAAAATTATGAGCTCAGAGGTCCAAAAGGGAGAAGGAACATTAGTTGAAAATAAAATGTATGTACAAAAAAAATCTAGAAAGATGACTTACACCACTACGAACTACACAAAACCAAATTTTCATTGATATCTCGTTTATAAAATTTTGATACTTAGGTGAAAAGTTATGTTCTAAGGAAAAAATGTCCAATTTGGTCACTTGGGGGACAAAATTAAGCCCTTGGTCACCATTATGATCATGTGTGTTGCAAGAAAAACAAAGACTCACCGCTGGTGAAGTAGTCGGTGGGTGGTAGTAGGCGGTGGTGCCGCCTATGTTGGGTAGTGGATGCCCCGCGTTGCCAAGTGCTAAGCACTCTCCCTTTAGCACTCGTCATAGGGGTTGAAATCTCAAAACCAAGCACTAAGAAAAAATAAAACTGCTAAAAGTTCAAATATAGTATTATAATCATTGATGTAGCTTCTATGATGGATGTGACAACAATGTTACATAGACATGTACCTTCTATGTACAACTCCGATGCAATGCTTGCATAGATGTTGAGCTTGTAGAATATTTTACAAAATATGTTGTGCCTCCTGCTAACTGCACCCTCCACCATAGACTATATGACCTATGTATGGATCATGCAAAATATACAGATTTGTACTATACAAAAATGGTGATGGGGCAATAAAAAAACCTCTAAGAGCCCAAAAAAATGTTCGATCTTAATGATTTGACAAGCGTCCTTGGGTTTTTGGGCCTTCTGGATGCAATGGTAGGGTCTATTTTGACCCAAAGTGCTCCAAAAAATTAGCTACCTTCTGGATCTGGTAACCACCTCCCAACTTGAAGCCCTCATAAATTTAGAAAAAATATGTCAAATTTTGATGAAACGAAAGAAAATCTTGACTTTTTTAGATGCCTTGAACTCAATTGTGAGCTTAAATTACCTCCAACATACACCAAAATTCACTTGCAATAAAAATCCACAAAGAGGAACCCTCCAAAACTTTTGTTTTTTTCAAGCTTTTTTGATTCCCCAGATCACCATAGGGTGCAAGGGTAGAGCATACTCAACTTCACTAAAATTCACCAAGATATCTCATGGGAAATAGCTCTACCCTCAAATCTAAGAAGGAATTTTCAAGGCCATGCTTTGATACCATTTAAGAGCTAAAAATTAGCTCTATCCTAGGACCACCTACAAAAATAATGAAAACCTTCCACAAGAGAGTATGCAAGGAATGAGCTTTCTTGATATTAAGATCTATCAAATATGATGATGATGTATATTTTTACAAGAGTGTACAATGAACTTGCTTATATAGACAAGGTGTGATGAAATACTATTGGAATATGAAGTCAATTTTATTGTTATTTCAGCAGTAATGAATAGTCAACATTGATATCTAGCTAGTGCTTTAGGTATGCACTTGACACGACTGAAGGCCTACTGTAAAACTGAAGGTTGTAATATTCTACTAAAGGTTGAAATGATAGGGGGTCCTAGGGGGCTCCCATAGCCCCTGGACGTCGAAGGCATTTGTGTCAAAGGTATTTTTGGTGAAGCCATTTTTTTTCAGGACTCCCTATTTTTGCTAGTTTCGACAAATGTTTGACATGTAGTTGTATGAGTCACACTTTCTATTTTTGGAAAGTTTTGTTTGACAAGGACTTTGCAACTCAAATTTCTTATACTCTATTGAATTCATGTTTTTTGTAACTTTTAAGGTTGTTGTAAATGTGAATTTCCTGAGAAATAAAATACGAAAGATCTTTTCTCATGGTTTTTTCTTGGTATAATTTTTACTAGGTTTTCCACATAATACTATGTTAAATTTGTGCTTATTATTTTTCTCTGTTATTCTGCATTGTAAATTTTCTTATAGTTGGTATTAGAGCAAGGTTGTTTGTGTAGAAGTTGTGTTTTTGAGAAGTAAACAATGACACAAAGCATGATTACTAGATTTAAGGTGCAAAAGTTTGATGGTTCTAGTTTTGATTTATGGAAGTTGAAGATTCAATATTTATTGGTGAAGGATGGATGTGCCCTAGCTCTCAAAGGGATCGTGTCAAAACTTGCAGCCATGAATGAGGAAAGTTGGAATGAAAAGGATAGCATGGCTAGAGCAACAATCAAATTATCTTTAAAAAAATTTAGTACTATTCAATGTTGCAGAGGAGAAAACTACACGACTTGTGGACTAAGCTCAAATTTATATGAGGCAAAGTCATAGGAAAATAAAATTATGTTATGCAGACAACTATATAATTTGAGAACTAAGCTCCTATGAGGAGTTTCAGAAAAATATTGTGGTGTGGGAGCATTTGGAGCTAGGCAGGGTGTCACATTACATGCAAAAAATTCAAGGCCCATATCCTGATGCTACTGAGTTCTTTGTGAAAGCTTGGAATGGAAGGACTCTACGTTATAAGGGCATGGAGTTTAAAATTGATGAGGAGTTTATAGAGGAGGTAACTAGTCTTTCAGTTTCTAGGAGGAAATTCTACAAAGATGGGGGTGTTGCCAAGAAAGACTTTGCAATTTTTTTCAAATTCGATGAGAAGAAGAAGCTCTGGTAAATTGGGACTAGTGGCTACACCTGTAAGTCTCTGAAGCCATTATGGAGGGATCCCGTGCTGGCTATTATGCACTATTTCATGCTTGAAGGTAGATTCTTTGTTGTGTATAGTTATCATTTCATGCTTCTTAATCACTTTCGTCACAAGGTGTTGGTCTCCTTCCCTTTTTACCTTTTAATTTCTATGGAGAAGAGTATAGAAGATCATGGAAAAAACCCTAAGAAGGTGATTTTGTATGAAGGTCTTATGAGTCTGTTGTTTTCTCATATTAAGCTTAAGTTAATTTTGGTTTCCCCTAAAAATCTTGGTAAGAAAGGGGTTAAAATTTTTAGATATGATACTGGGGACTTTGTTGTGGAATGGGAAGGTATTTCCAAGGAAGAAGACTCAGATTATGAGGAAATGTCAGTAGATCAAGGTGGGTTCGAGGAAGGGGTTGCTGATTCAAAAGAATGGACCAAGGGCTATGAGATGGATGTGGAATTGAGAGAAACCATGTCCAAGTCTGTGAGGAAGACTTCTAAGGGGAAATCTAAAGGCCCCTAGAAAGAAAAAGCTTCGGCTAAGAGGAATATTGAATTAGTTTATGTGATATAGGGAGATTCACTACTCATGAGTTCTCTTTACTTAGAGATCCTCATGGGACAAACTACCCTGTATCACCTCAATGGAATAGTGCGAAAGTTCTAGAATCTAAAAGACAAGGGTATAGAGGGTCTCTGGACAAACTGACAGGCTCTCGACCAAAAGATGTCAGCTCAGAAAGCCGATGATAGCATGGTGCGCTGGCGTCTCGTATAGATTAGAGAATGAGTTTATCACAAAAACACCTAAAGTGACTGCTTCTACTCTGAATGCCAAAACCGCGGTATACAGTAAAATAATAGGAAATGATAGGACTGAGATAAATAAATAGAAATGACAAAGGTAAGGAGAAGAAAAGGAAAGAAATACTTACAACCGTGTGAGCGATGGAGCCTCCACTGAACAAATGTCTTCAAAACCCGCAAGTGTGATATCTGAAGAGAATGTTGGGGCTATATAGGGGTTTGCCTCAGTCAAACCCCCGTTTTGGTGTTCCCACCTCCACAGAAAACCAAGAAGATAAAGAGTATGATGGACAAAGTGTGTGGTGAAAGAAAAACCCACTCAAGAGTAGAACCCACACCACGAATAAGCATGTGATAAAAGCAAACCCTGCTCAAAGAGAACCCGTATCATGAAGTAAATATGTAAATAGTAGGGGATATGGAATCTCAAGATGCTCACAAGCATGGAAATGGAATTGCAAGAGCCAAGAAGGCTATCAAGAATATTGTAATGGAAGCTTGTGAGAGCTTGAAGCTGCTACAACAAGCTGAAAGCAAGTGATGTAGTGAGTCTAAAAACTGGCAGAATGGAGGTAGTTGCAAAAGGAAGTCCCTCTTCTTCTTCTTCTTCTTCGAGAGCCCAAAAATGAGTTGAAGGGATGATCTAAAAAGAGAGAAGAGAAGCTTCTTCAACCGTTTTCTGGCGTTACCAACCATTACCACCGAAAAGACTTGTTGACAAGTGGAAATCGTGCATGGAAAAGGTCGCTTGAGCTTTGAAACATCGTAGAATGCTAGCAAGGAGCATGGATGTCCGCACAATGTGTTAGTGTCTGGACACATCATGCTTCATAAAGACGAAAACAGGAAAAGCACCAAGTTTGATGGAAAGCTGACACACAAGGGCAACTGCTAAAAAGGGGTGCCAGAGCATCTTGAGAGGGAAAGAAGTTGATGCAAGGGCCAAAATGAGCCTACTCAAGATGCTAAAGGAGCGGACACTAAAGTGGAAACATGAATGTAAGGGAAATCGCAAGGGTGCAATTTCACTCTTATACAGTTTCTAAGGTGGAAGCTCTTGGTGCGAGTGTGAAACCCTCATTGTCTCAAGGAAAAGGTGGTGTGGAGGTTAGTTCTCTGGGGACTGGAGGTGAGGTTCCTTTTAATAATTTTGGTGTTGAGAATGCCCCTGTTGGGGATATTTTTGCTGGGAAGGTTGGTGTGGTGGAGAACTCTCCTGTATTTGGTTTCAAAGTTCTTGAAGATGTGGGTCCGCTTAAGGGTGTACCTGTTGGTGAGATTAATACTAGTGGGGATGAGATGAATGGTTCCAGGCCGATGGAAGTGTAGGGGATGGAGTCAGTCAAGTGGGCTTATGATTCTCCTCTAGACAGGGTTGTGAAGATGGAGCGGTTGTGTGATGAGCCCAACTGGCTCCTCTTCAAACCCCTATTGTTTTAATTATCTTTTGGTGTTCTTTTGAGTTTTTTAAGAAATTTTATAGAGAGAAATAAAAGGGGTGCAACATATAATTGCTCATAGAACTCAAATTTGAACTAGAATTGAAAAAATGAAATTGCAGAAGGTATTAAATAACCATAACAATGAGATTGCATGTTTCAGACATACCCGAAATGCTCTAGATTATTTAATTAAGAAAATAAGTCCAATTGCCAGCCATGAATGGTGAAAACTGACAAATATGTACGCCTAGGCTCTAGATTTGACTTCTCCCACTTTGAAATAGGATACAAAGAGTTGAGAGGAGTAGTCGCCAAGAATGTAACACATTCAGAAGCCATAAAGAAGGTGTTTCCACTACAAGCTTCACACGCCTAACCTCCAAAAGGCACGCCTTTCAAGGAAAAAAGGTACGACCCATGAAAGAAAGTGAAGAATATTCATTAGAAGCTACAAATTTGCTGAAGATGATGTCTCTGGTGAAGAACCCCTCTTCTTTATTGCAAACAAGTAAAGGTTGAACAAGAAAAATTTGATTAAAGTAGTAGAACCTCTGAATGAAGCCCTCACAAATGCACTAATTCGACTGGTCTCTCACAGTCTCAAAAATGCTCAACACTGAAGAAGATCTCGCTCTCCAATGGAAGAAATGCTCAAACCCTTGTCTCAGAGAATAGCACAGGAGAAAGCCAAATTGGAAAAGTCAAATAATCAAGAATGAGTTTTATTTTCCAAAATTGCCTTATATCCCAAAAGGCACGCATTTCAAGAAATTGACGCCACTTTGAAGTCGTTTAAATATTTTAAATTATATTTAAATCACCTCTTCAATAGTTTTCAGTTTAATACTTGGGCGCCCACTTTTATGCTTAAGTGATATAATTTTAAATCACTTTTATGAAATATTTAAGTGATATAATATTTATAAAGTCAATTTGACTTTATAATAAAGCGTTAAGTTAAATAGTTAACTCAAATCACTTAAATATCCATAACTCCCTCTAAACTCCATATATTTATGTGTCATCAGAAGCTGTCAACCCCTGAACTGCCAAGGCCTGCGTGAGCCAATCACTGAACTTTGAAAATGAGAATGACAACACTCCTCCAGAAAATGCCACTAACCCTCTAACCAATCCAGTTAGCCCACAAGGGTCCAAGAAATAGGCTAACACACTATTCCCGAGAACTGACTAGAGTAGGGACATCACAGGTTGGAAGTGCTTGCTGATTTGGCTAATTTTCCTGACAAGGAGCAAATTAAGGTGGATGTGGTTGAGGTCGAGGACTCCCTTGTTGAAGAGGATGAGGAGTAGAATGTGGAGCATTCAAGTGCCCCTAAAAATGTAGAGCTGAATGATATGCCTCCTGTCAATTGGGACGATGTTAATATGAGTATGTTCTGCAAGATGGTCGATGATGGTACGAGGAATTTGCTTTCCCTAGTGAAGTGGTTGTTTTCAGAGGTGAAGGAGCTCAATATCCAAGTGAAAAATTGGAAGGACATTTGTGTGGCTATGATTCAAGGCAACCAGAAGGAATGGGCTATTAAAGGTAAAGTTAAAACTATGAATGTCATGCTGGATAAATTAGTTGTTGATGTTGATCGCTTGGGGGTTTCTCATGAGGAAAGGATTTCCTCTTTGGAAATGATTGTCAATAAAATGTTAGAGAATAGAGTTACGAGTATTGAGGATAGAATTGGAAAGATGTCAGAGGATTTGAAAATATTGGTAAATATCAGCAATAATTCTTCGAAGACCACTACTATGGGTCTTTCCATTTTAAATGAGAAAGCTCTGAATTGGATTGGTAAACCTCTTGACTTGGGTGAGCTAGAGAAAGTTATTGATGAGGTTAATTGCTCGAACCTGGTGGAGAAAGCTGAGGATTTTTCTCTTGTGTTGGAAAAGGATGTGCAGGTCGGTCCATGTCTTAGGACTAGGAGTAAGACTAAAAAGAGGGCCAATGTTTCTGTTGATGAGCTAAAAGATGTTGTGGATATGCATGAGGAGGTCATTAAGGAGAATATGGACTCGGTGAATGTATTGGACAATTTGCTGTAGCTATCGCTTTCCTTTTTGCTGATTCAGCCTAGGTGCCAATGTTTTTTGCTGATTGGTGTGCTGATGGTTTGCTAATATTTTATCTGTTGTCAGCTTCTGGTTTTTTGGGCTGCTAGGTTTCTTTTGTAGCTTGTTGTCTTTGTAAAGGGTTTTGGGGCCCATTCAAAACCTAATTTTTCTTATCAAAAACTATATAATTTGAGAATGCATGACAATTCATCTATCATAGATCATGTAAATGATTTCAACACACTGACAAGGAAGTTGGCTTCAATGGAGTTGAAAATTGAAGACGAGGATAAGGCATCAATTTTATTGTGCTCATTGCTTGAAACTTGGGATCAACTAGTTATGGCTCTTAGTAACTCAGCTCTGAGTAGGAAATTGATCTTTGAAGATGTGGTGGCCATTGTATTTTTTGAAGATTCAAGGCGAAAACCATCTCAAGGATCTTCTTTGAATGAATCCCTATCCGCAAGAGGAAAAACTAAGGAAAGAGGAAATACTGAGCATGGAAAAACCAGATCCAAATCCAAGGGGTGAAAAAGAGTAAAATTTTGGAATCGTGGCAAAAATGGACATGTCAAAAAGGAAATTGTAGGCTATTAAAAGCAAGCAAATAAAATTCTGGTTCACAAGCATCTAAGGAAAACACAACAAAAGTTCAAACACCATTGGAAGACGAAGAGGTACTAACTGCTAATCTGAGAGGCTCTTTACTTCTTGTTTGGATTCTTGATTCTAGTGCCTCCTTTCGCATGACACCACATAGAGACTGGTTTTCTTCTTATCAGTCATGTGATGGAGGCATGGTTTACATGAGAAATAAAACCCGTTGTGAAGCTAATGGTGAAGGTGACATTTAAGAATCAATATGTTTGATGGAATGGTAAGGACTATTCAAGATGTTAGACATGTACCAAGATTAAAGAAATTTTTTTTGTCACTTGGAGTTTTTGAAGAATATGGTTACTGATTTAGTGGTGAAAATAGTTGTCTCAAGCTAACAAAGGGTGTGTTGGTTGTGCTAAAGGGAGAAAAAGTAGGTAATCTCTACATGATGGTGGGGGAAACTAGCAGCGAAGAAGCTGTAGTGACATCTTATGTAAAAATGGACTCGGTATCATCTTAGCTTCAATAGCTAGGCCATATGAGTGAATGTGGTCTCAAGGTACAACTAGATAGAAATATTCTCCCAAGTGTCAAATCTAAAGATTTAAATTTTTGTAAACATTGGTTTTTTGGAAAATAGAATAGATTGAGTTTTTCTAGAAGTATTACTAAAAGTAAAGATGTGTTAGAATTAATTCATTCAAATACTTAGGAAGCTCTTGTTACATCTATTGGGGGTTTGTCATATTTTGTTTCATTTGTAGATGACTATTCTTGCAAGCTGTGGATTTATCTTCTCAAGAAGAAGTCTGAAGTGTTCTCTTATTTTAAGAAGTTTAAAGCTCTGGTAGAGAATCAAAAGGGGAAGAGTATAAAATGTCTGAGAACAAATAATGGAGGAGAATTTTTTTAGGAGAGGTTAACCAGTTTTATAGTGAGAATATTGTTTCATTTGTAGAGGAATATAGTTTAGTTGAATCCAAAGGTAGGCATTAAGTTAAACTTTGATGGGGAATTTAGAGGATATCTAGATTCTAGGTATAGTAGGAGCAATATACTTATTACAAGATGAGAAAGGTAGATCTTATATGTTAGGAACAAAATCAAATAATGAAGCTAAATGAAGGGTGCTTATTGTGGGTCTAATATTGGCTTATAAAGAAGGATGAATCATGAGTTAGAAATTAAAGGCACTTGTTTCATAAGTTGTATGACTACATTAAAGAAAGGTAAAATTTATAATTATATGATCAAATTGTATCTTGAAGAAGTAGGTATGTGGATAAGTGCATTCAAGGTGGTCAAATATATCCATTGTTATAAAGAAAAAACTCTATAGTTGATCTGCTCGCCAACAAGGGTATAAAACATTCAATATAATTAGCTATATAAAGTATGGATGTTCAAGAATGAGAGGGAATTAATAATTTGTTTAGTCAAGATGTTATGTCCCATTCTAATATCATCCCAAGTGCCTTGGCATGTTATTGGCCTATTTAGAGGTAGTGCCTCTATACATATTTATGATAGTTTTTTATGGGAAATATTTTGCATAAATCATTTTGTGTGAAGATTTTGTTTGAGATATTTTTTCTTAATGGATCTAGAATAGGCTTAATGTGGTGGAAAGTATTTTTATTTGTGTTATTTTTATGGCTACATGAGATATTAATGGATGTTTGTTTGTCAATTATTGGTTTGGTAAGATTTGGCATTTCTTGGCATCCTATTTCATGGTGAGCCTTGAGTTTTGGTTTCCTAGGGATCCCTTGCACAAAGGGTAGGCATTATATCTTCAATCAAAGAAAATATTGTATGTCAAAATACACATGCTCTCAATCTAGGCAAAGTTGTGTTAGGTATATAAGGGATAGAGGATAAATGGAATCTGAGTACATGTGTGCTTCTATATTGGTATACTTTCACACAAACTAGAGGTGGTAGTGTACAATGTGGAGGTGTAAAGATGTATATTGGATATGTTTTCCTTTAATGTGATAGTGGGCGAGTGTTTTGGGGGAATGCAACATCCAATCTAAGATTTGGGTCTTTTTGTTCTTGTGGAGTCTAAGAATGAGATACCTTTACCTGATATTAATATACATAATCAAGATGTACTAACATTTTTGTAAATTTGTTTCTAAGATATTAGATTAGTGATAAACATATTGCAATCTCTCATCATATTCTAGAAGTAACTAGTGGATTCTTCCTCCTACTAAAACAATTCTTGAATCATTGATGGAATCTAATTGTTTGGTCTATAAATGTTTGTGTCCTCTCCTATTAAGACAAAGTTGGTCCCTGTCTCAGCTTTGATTCAATAAAAAATCCATTAGATTCTGCTAGTTTCACTTGCTACACTTTTAGTTATTACTATATAGTCCTTTGTATTATTATAATATATCATGGCAGATATTGTGGTCTCTAGTAGTAGAGAAAAATGTGGTATAACCACTCAAATTTATTTTGTGAGAATACGTGCTTGACATATTCAAATTTGCAACAAAAAATCTGTCTTTTGGCCGCGTCAAATATCATTGAACATTGATGGCCTAACAATAAATCGTTGCAAGCCAATTGATAAATAAGTCCATTGATTTAATGGAGTTTTGAAATTCTCAGATCACAATATCTACGTCGAAAAAGTCTAAAATTTAAGAAGTTTACAATGGCCAACCGTCCATTATGCAACATATTTAAAGAAGTAGATGGCAGGCATGGCATTGACTGGATTTCTACGTAGAATACATTAATAATTATTTTGAGAATGGTAATTGAATCATTAAATATTAAGTTAAGAAATTAAATTTCAATGGATAAAGGCATTTAGATTTAAAATGGTTAATTTTACTGTGGCATTGAATTTTTCTTGTCTTGATATTAAAAATGATTTTTTTAACTTGTACTATATCTTGAAATTAGAGTAGTCAATCAACTCTGTTATGGGTCAAATCCACAATTTTGGGTCAATTCCCTAAACATAGATCTGTGTTATAGCCCACATAATTTTTTCTTTTCTTAATCCAATTTGAAAGATTCTAACAATGAATGTTCCTTATATGCAAATTATTTATGAATGAATTTTAGATATGAGAGGATGATTGGTTAATGCATATTAAATGTATTTCAATACAAAGGCCTCAATAATTTGTATAATTTAATGCACCAAGTCGGCTCATGTTGGGAAAAAATGGGTAAGAGTTGAAATTTTTTGAACTTGAATATTCATTGTCTTTTATTAGATCAATGAGCACGAGATTCACTTGGAACCTCACAATGGTAATATCTAGGGAGAGGATGATCATCAAGGTATGGTGGGAAATAATAGGAATAATGAATATTGAATGTGTACCTGTCTATGTGTAAATAGGGAATTATAGACAAGGTCAAGTGTGTGAGATTGTGTATAAATGGGGATAGGTGAAGGATTAGGGGATGAGCCCGACTTCACAAAAGATTGAACCATTTGTCAATATTTAACTTTATTAATTAATTCAATCAAAATGAGCCCTAAACTAAATGGGAATTGGCATGGATACATAAATTTAACCATTGCAATTTTCCCCACTTTGAGGTGCACACGAATCTCTAAATGATCGGTTATCTCAAATATGTTAGCACTCATAAAAGACATGCAAATTAAAGATTTAGACATGAAAGGATAGTAAGATCCATGTAAAGTAAAGGACACCTCTAGATCTCATCATATGTGTTCATCCTTTGGCATGCATCTTCCATGGGAGACTACACAATAGAGAAAAAATGTGTAGTGATTGGCTTCAATCATAAAAGTAATCATCACAAACATAATTTTAATTTTACTATCTTTGATCATGAGAGAGAGAGAAGAGAGAATAGGGTTAGAAAATGTCTACCTGTATAAAATGGTAATTATTTTCCCATAGTAGTGGTTGTGGGATGGCATGGCATATTGGGGACTAATATGTCATAGTATGTGAAAATGGTCCATTTGGCTATGATTATAAGTCTATGTGTAGGCACCTATAAATTTTTGCAAACTCAATATAAGACTGTTACAACTAAATATGCTCCCTTTCGATTGGTTGCTTGGACATTAGATGCAAGGAATTGGAGGAGAGGGAAAAAAATACATTCAAAATACAAATATGTAAGCCAAGCATGTAAGCATGCAAAACATGTAAAGTAACCACCTCTAATAAATACATTGTGTAACAACCAAGTGAAACATATTGAATACTAAGCATGGTAAGCACATGAGTTGGGAACAATAATTAAGGTTTCTAACTTTTCCTTCAATTCAGGTGTAGTGAGAAATCCCCACATTCAAAATTTTACCAAATTTTCTTTAGTTTTGATGATCTAGATGCCTTGTTCTCTATGTTGTAAGCTTGTATGGGTAGAGGAATCCTTTTAAATAAGCATGGGCTCTTGTGAGTTATTGATTTCACATATCTAATGGCCTATAGAGAGTATAATTCATTTTTCACTTTTGACAACAAAATTTTCCACCAACAATCTATCTATCAATATAACAATTTGTAGAGTGTTAAGGAAAGTGAAGTCCCATTGGCTTGACATATAATATTGGTTAATTGCACTCAATGGTGGGCTCCCACTTTAGTAATTTGAATTAACAAGTCTTAAGATATTGAGGGATAGTGTTCTAGTTCTATTGACTAGCAAAACGTGATGAAAAGTAAGGGATTATTTTGTTGATTGCCTCTAATAGCAATTGGATCTCTTGATCAGTGAATCATACGAGATGAAGGGAGACACAAGGGGAAATTATGTGAGCAATTTTCAACCATCTAATTAGCCTGAATCGACTTATAGTCTTTGGGAGAAAAACCCAATTATGAGTAGAGAAAGGGATTTTAGTGGCTAGCATTACTCAACCAAATGACCTAGATAATTATTCAAGAATGCACAACAAAGAAACTTGAACATGGGTTGAGATTGGAGCAAATTATGGAGATCAAATCTTTTGTGACACTTAAATCTCACCTACGTCTCTATAGATTGAGGATATGCAACTACTTATTTGGTGATGGCCATGAATTCTTGCAGTTATGTGTACCAAATGGGATCATTTTTAAAGTTAAATGAAATTTCAAATCTCACAATTTACTAAAAGGTGATTGAGTGCGATTAGTAGGGCATTGAATGTCTAAGTGATAATTGTTTTATCATATCTAATCAAATGAATCCAAGGCTTTAGCTTTTTTATTTTTTAGAATCAATGTTTTTTTCACCTACAAACTTCTCCTATTAAAAAAAAAATTTATTAAGATTTTAAATAAATTAAAAATTTGTATTTAATCAAATAATATTTTAAAATTTACACTTGTTCTCTCAAAAATAAGTAAAAAGGTAATTATTAAAATCACTCAAAAACTAATCCAATTTACTTTGTTTTGCAAAGTTGAGTACTTGGTAACGAATGTTTCTATAATTTAAAAGGCAACTCATATTAAATAAATAGAAAAATAAAAAAATAAATTTAAATGTTTCTAAAATTTTATTCATATATAGTAAATAATATGTGTGTTTTTTTGTGTAGAAAATTTAAAGTGGCATCAACATTAAAAAAATAAAAAATTAAAGAAGCTTTAAAATACTTTAAAAATTACAACTTAACATAATTGAAAATTATATAGCATATATATTAATTATAAACATTTTGTGTGTTAGTGATTTAAAGAAGTCCCATCAACATTGGTGAATGCAACTACATATAATTATTTTTTAAAGAAGCTACATTAAGAATATAACAAATAGATAAGTTGCTTTTGTTAATTTTTTTTATACGTGGTTGAATGCAACTTCTTTATTTTTATATTTATATATATATACATAGATACATTAATATATTATTTACAATAATTTATATTAATATTTTATTATATTAACTTTGGATTGGCTCCAAGGATATGTAAAAAGGAGAGCATGTGAGCTTAGATTCTAGTAGCCAATTGTTCACTAGATACATTCTATTTCAACAATAGTATTTCTTCAAGATCTCTAACCCCAATCCCACAAAAGAGGCAAGAAATATACATACTATATGTTATAGCTAAGAGTTAGCCATTTTATATGTCTATCAACAATTACAAAAACCCTTGAACCACACCACCAAAAAGTAGATATTACATTATATGTATTAGGAGGGAGAGAAAATTACCATGGATCTCCTTCCTAAGTTTTACAATATAGAAAGAAGATATGGAGAGGGAAAAATTACATCATGATTTCCATGACCTTTGGTAACTAGGTATGATTGTTAGCTTGTATGAGAGACACTTTTTCAAACTAAAGTAAGTAGTGTGTGAGCCTAATTATATATGAGAATTTATTTGGAAGTTTAACTCTTGTATTAGAACTTAAGACTTTGGAGATTATTGTTGAGAAGACTGGTTTCATAAAGGATAATTTGGAAAGAGGTCATGGAAGTCAAGTGGGAGCTCAAGTCATGGTTCCTTATCACATAGAATCTAGGGTTCAAGATGTTAGTCCCAACCCAAGGGATATTTCAAGACACGTTTAAAAACATCCAAGAATCCCTAGAAATAGTAGAGGAAAAATCCTCAACAAGCACCTCAAATTGGGTAGGATTCTAGTGAATGCCCTCACTTAGAGTGGAATGGGAAGTGTCATAAGGAATTTATTTCTTGGTAGTTGACTAGATTTAGGTGGCATAATTCCAACCACTCAAGCAAATTTTTCAACAATTGAGTGTACCATAGCTATCTCCACCTTAGACAATCGAGCCATGTTGTACTTATAGTTAGGAGAGCCATTTTATGATATCATACTTGTAGGGATTGTGCATGTGTCGAATGTGGAGAGTATTCTAATGTCAACACAAACCTTAATGAGACAGTTTACATTCAAAGTTTGAAGCAAGTAAAACTACTCTATTCATAATACAATCAAATCTTTCAAATTCATATCATTGTCCTCTATTTCTAGGGATTTATTAAACCATTTGGCCCTCAAATTTCTATGGGCACAAAGGTTGTTACAATGACTACCTAGAAAATGAGATTTGATGCTTAATATGCAAGCTAAGATGATTTATATGTGCAAATGTGTGTTGGAATGATTAGTGGTATGCTTCTAAATGAAACAAAATGATGGAAAGGATAATGGATGCAATGATAAATGAAGGATGATGTTGATGATAGATGAACAAGTGGAGATGAGCGAGATGATATGAAACTATAGTGAACTATCCATGATTATGCATATGCTCAAATGCAAACATAAAACAAACTAACCTAAAATGTAACTATGATGAAATGGGGATGATAAAATGTAACTATGAAGCAATTAATTAATCTAAGATGAGAATGCAAAGCAACACATGATATGAAACTAAGTATAAGACTCCATGAAATCTCCAAGCTCCTACGAAAAACCTACATGGTAACAATACTCAAAGTATGGATGGAAAATGGCATTATAACACTATTCCAATTTGTATCTCAAAATAGCATTATAACATTACTCAAAAGGTGGATCCTAAATGCTAAGGCAAGAGGGTGTATTTATAGGGTTTCTCAAGCAATTGTGAGGTGGCACCCATCAACGGTCTAAATTTGAAGGAGAAATAATAGACGGTGGAGATGAAAGGAATCAGGATGTTGTCCCCTTGACCAAGGACAACATGCCATGTGTGTGGAGAGAATCCCTTGACCAATTGGAAACATGCCAAATGTATGGGATTCCCAAGTGTGTGAAACAAAGACCCATGTGCTCCAAATTTGTTGGAAGTGTGGGGGAATAAAGCCATGTACTTTTTCTCATTGGTGGAAGTGTGTGTGAGGATAATTCTAATTAATAATTAGGCTTATTTATTTCCATGTGACCTTTATGAGGTGGCACACAAAAAGTTGTAGAAATATACTTTAATTCTTAATCAGGATTAAGGAAGGTTAATTAAATAAACACGTTTAGGGTATTTTGTTTATTTAATTATTTAGAATAATGTGAATTAGAAGAATTAAAAGGAAAGTGAAAAATATAAATAAAGTAAGACCTTATTTATATGTAGTTGAAGCATTAATCAAATAGGTTGTATTTAATTAACTAAATGTGATGATCGTTTTTAGGTGTATACATTTTTACCCTCTTTGAAGTAATGTGTTTACACATTGCTTCAAAGAAAATTTTGATGTCAATGCTCATAAAATATTTCGATGCCCCAGACGATGCAAGATTTCGATACCCCAGACCATGCCCCAGAGTTTTGAATTTCAGGTATTGACGGATATATGCCCCCTTGAGAGATAAATCAGTGGATGTGGGGATGTTAAAATGAAATTTTGGAATGAGGTGATGGTATTGTGATGATTATGATAATGATCCCACGTTGATTCAGTGAGATTTTGATGGCAGAGACGATTTATCTCTCAAAAGTTCATTGCAAACTCTTTCTTTGAATAGTGTTGATTAATTACCCCTCCTTTTTGGTAAAAATATAAATCCCACCATAATTCCCTCCATTTTACCCTTAAAAGGTGAAAGTGGTAAAATGGGGTTCATTTTTACATTTTGAGTTTGGAGAAGTTGAAGATTGGAAAGCTTAGAGGAAGATGGTGATCCCATACCACAAGTATCATTTCAAGCGTCTTTGCCAACTTGATCATCCTGCTGCCTCTAGACCTATGGTAGGCTTTATGAGAAACCTCTTTGTTAGTCATTTTCTTGCCTTTTAGAAGTATTTTGAACGTCATAGATAGATGTTGTAGCTTATGGGATGTCATTTATGCACTTTCAGGTGATGTTGTTGTCATTTTTGAGTGTTTTTGAGCATGTTTAAGAGTTTGGCACCTTTGGGGTCCCAAATGGCACCTCTTGGAAGCTTCAAAATCAAGTTTTTATGTGTTTTAAGAGTTTTGGCACCTTTGGGGTCCCAAATGGCGCCTCTTGCAGGGTTGACAATGCTTGTTTTTGGGTGTTTTTAGAGTTTTGGCACCTTTGGGGTCCCAAATGATGCCTCTTGCAAGCTTGAAATTCTATTTTTTGGCCTCCAACACTGTTTTGGTGCCTTTGGGGTCCCAAGTGGCACCTCTTGTAAGGGTGAAATCCATGTTTTGAGATGCCAAACACTATTTTGGCACCTTTGGGGTCCCAAATGGCACCTCTTGTAAGCCTTGAAAACCTTGTTTTTAGTTGCAAACTTTGTTTTGGTGCCTTTGGGGTCCCAAATGGTGCCTCTTGTTTCCTTGGAAAGTTTTCATTTTGTTGATTTGAGGCAGTTTAGCTTTTCGTTTGACTTGTTTTGTGGGGTGTGATTGTGGAAAGCCCTCGAGGTGATGTTCGCAAGATGTCCTTGAAGCCTAGGAGTCATCAATTTGTCATATTTTGGATTAATTTCAGTCATATTATGGTATGTGCAGTGTTTGATTGATGCTTTGTGTGATGATTTGATCTCATGATAGGCGAGAATCAAATGATAGAACCAGTGTTGTATCAACCTCATGACAGGAAAGGAACGATAATAGGATTGATAGTAGATCATCCTCATGATAGGTGAGGAACGATGGTAGGATTGATAGAAAATCATCCTCATGATAGGCGAGGAATGATGGTTTGATCGATAGAAGATCGTCCTCAGGATAGGCGAGGAACGATGGTAGGATTGATAGCAGATCGTCCTCATGATAGGCAAGGAACGATGGGTTGATTGATAGTAGATCATCCTCATGATAGGCGAGGAAGATGGGAGGATTGATAACAGATCATCCTCATGATAGGCGAGGAATGATGGGTTGATTGATAGCAGATCGTCCTCATGATAAGCGAGGAACGATGGGTTGATTGATAGTAGATCATCCTCATGATAGGCGAGGAATGATGGGTTGATTGATAGCAGATCATCCTCAAGATAGGCGAGGAATGTTGATTGATTGATATGTTGATTGATTTGATTGATTTGATTTGAATGACTGCCCATTAGCTTGATTGACTGATAATCTTGATTGAGCATGACATTGATTGACTGATAATATTGATTGAACATGACATTGATTAATTGATTTTTGTTCATGATTAGGGAGATGGAGATGTACTCCAGTCTCAGGAGTGATTCTCGAAGACCTGGAACATGGTCCGCCAGTTGTCCTCAACTGACTTAGAGATTATCTCCCATTGTGGGTTGAATTCCTTGTTAGATATTCCACAATATAGAATCAACAAAGGTTTACTGACAACATTGGTAGAGAGATGGCACAATGAGCATAACATGTTTCATTTACCGACTGAAGAGATGATCGTGACTCTAGAGGATGTCTATCGTATTCTATGGATCCCAATGATGGGAGAGATAGTAGTGTACGATAAGATAGAGCAGGGTTGGGACAACTGCATTGCGAAGATTATGTCGAGATGATCATGTTATGGGCCGATGGATCCCTTGGACAGAAATGATTAGCAGATATGATCCTTTGTCGTGTGTGCTTTCTGGATTCATTGTTGGATTCCTTTGTCCTAATCATAGGTCAAAGGGATTTTCAGTAGGTTGGGGTTGTGTGCTATCACAGATGACACTTGATGGTACGAGGTATGCCTGGGGCTCATGTATGTTAGCCCACTTCTATCAAGATTTGCATGAGGTTGTTTATTATGGGGCGACAAGCCTGTCATGTGGCATCACATTACTGCAGACCTGTGCATGGGAGCATATAACCATCACTCAGCCCATGGGAGAGAGGCATCGACCACCAGGGAGACCCTATGTTTTCAGTTATAATGGTCCACATGTCCACCATAAGCTGGGAAAGGTTTCCTATTGGAGGCATGTTTTGGATGATTTGGAGACTATCACATGGCGGCCATACTTGGATTGTGAGCAGTGGCCAGAGGATCAATTGGAGATGCCCTATATGTTGTTATCTCGCTATCTGATTGGGAAAACACATGTTGTGCTTGAGCGATACCTATATCTGCAAGTATGTCGATAGTTTGGATGGGTTCAGGGGATACCCCTAGGAGTTTCCCATTATGCATGGCGATGACATGATGTTTTAGAGTGGGGCCCCTGTGTATCATATGAGGCAGCTTGTACAAAGTACTATACCTTGACCCCAAGTTTATGGGATTATGTTTTGTATATGACAGACTTCGAGATGACTGAGGATTATTCAGAGTTCTTCCACATGCATCCCTTTCCTAGATTTACTCATCCAGAGGAGCCAATACTGCCATTTGATGGAGAGGGAGGAGATGACGAGGGTGGTGATGATGGTGGGGAGGGTGTTTGCAGAGGTGATGTTGGCGGTGTAGAGGGTGATTGCAGAGGTGATGGTGGTGTAGAGGGTAGTGGGGAGAGTGATGGTGCTGTAGTGGGTGGTGGCGAGAGTGATGATGGTGTAGATGATAGTCATCCATTGAATTTTGTAGTTCTGAGGCATAGGAAGAGCGTTACCGTAGCTCAGGCTATACTTCCCAAGATTCAGATTGGGATACACTCACATCAGCAGTCATCATAGATAACGAATTTGCAGGCATAGGTTCAGTCATTTCAGAGCAAGATAGCATAGGCTCGAGCATAGATTGTGTCCCTTCAAGATGAGTTAGGGTAGTATTGGGCACAAATTGATACTTTGACGACTGATAGAGGGACATATATACATCAAATACAATAGTTGCAAGCACAAATGATCATACTTACTTCAGAGAGGGATGCCTTTCTAAGACACCAAACAGAGCAGGCTAAGGCCATTGCTGAGAGGATACAACAGATGACACCATCTATAGGTACAACATATTTCTTCTGAGAGATCCAACACATTTCTCAGGAGTTGTAGTTTTACAAAGGTAAATATCATGAGTTGGTTCCTCCTGAGCGATGAGAGAGTTTTGTATAGTCTCATTCTGGAAGATCTTGTTCTCAGACTGTGAGCATGGGTGTCATGTAGCCATTGTTTAGAGATAGGAGAGATCTAGGTGTAGGTCCATTAGGTAGAGGAGGTACTAGTTCCATGAGAGCAACAACATCTGGTGGGAGCTCGACATAGCATTTTGAGATGTTCTTTGGACATTGTGTATAAACCATTTGTGAGATTGAGGATGTATTTCCCATGATACAAAGCCCTTTTGGATTTTGATGTATCTCATCCTACTTTTGGATATCCTTGTAGACATGGACATTATGACATTTTTGATGATATATGATATGCAGCGGTGATTATGATGCATTTGATTTCCCTATTATGATATGCAATGTTGTGACTTTATTTAATTTCTATGTGATGATAATGATTAGGCAATGTGATGTGATTTATTATGATTATGCAATGTGATGTGATTTATTATGATTATGCAATGTGATGTGATGATTATGATTATGCAATGTGATGTGATTTATTATACTTGTGCAATTTGATGTGATTTATGATGCATGACTTTAAATGTTCAAGGCCTTAAGCTTGAATAAATGAGTTTTTCCAACTTCCAAAATTTGTGGGAAGACTACAATAGATTGATCTTTTAAGCTTCATAACTCTGACATATTTCCCAAATTTCTTGGAAATCTGCAGAGACTCACTTATTTAAGCGTAGTGGATGACATGATTTTGATGTTGGAAATGATATGCAATGTATGCCCTTTATTATTTTCTTTTGTATTTTCTGAGGAAAATATCATGAAGGAATGTATGAATGTAACTGATGTGAGAATATTTTCTAAGATATGCAAATGATGATGCAATTGATGTGCAACTAAATGAGAATGATGTGTTTTTTTTTTTTGGTTAATGTCCAGTGTACTCAATCCATTAATAATAGAGATGACACCATTGTGAAATTGTTTCAACATTGAAAAATCCCATAAACACACATGCAATACTAACATGAATGCAGTCTAACTTAACTATGCAAATGTCATTTTCAAAAGTTGTCATTTATATTAACCAATTTGTTGTGCTTTTTATCATCATTGGGCCTTTAAAATGTTGAAAGTGAATACAAGCATCGATGGCATATTTTAGACCAAGATGACCTGAGTACTACTTTCATGATGTTTTAAAATTGCAAGTTAACACAAGCATCTAAGTATAATTAAACCGAGATGAACTGAGCATTACTTGCGTAAAAAAATAAGAGTTAATCTTTTTCCTATGCAAATTAAGGATGTCATCAGTGATACTTTGTAGCACATGTCTCACGACAACTTGCATAGTAATAATGATCAACTCACAAACAACAAACAAAGAAAAATCATATTCTTTCCTTTCTCCTCTAGTTCGATACATCATCGATGGGATCTAGAGATATGATAACAAAAATTAAAGTAGAACAATTTGAACTTTCATGTTTAACTTGATAAACCCTTGATTCAAAAATATCATCATCCATTTGATGTTTGTGTTTGTAATGTTGGTTCAACAACTGTTTGCCTATTGGTTCAAGCTCAAAGTTTATTTGCCCCTAGTGAGTGCAAGATTTTTCCCCCAGTCTAGGGTGAGACACGACCATGATGACCAAGACCTAACCTAAAGACCTATCCTAGGGGCCTCAGGGGCTGATCAACAGATTAGCCTTGCCTATGTTATACAAGCAGAGACCACGTAGTTCGACTGACGACACGACCCAAGATTTACAAGACAAAAATATGAACATAGAAAAAACCTAAAAGACTGACCTAAATGTCTCGGGGGATAATCAAAGATCACCCTTGCCTATGTTCAAAGCTCAGAGACGATGTAGTTTGAATGAAGACTATGTTTTTGACCTTTTGACTTTCTGACCTGTTTTTGGATTTTGACATGTTTTGAATGTTTTTGGGATTTTTATATGTTTTGAATGTTTTTGGGATTTTTGATTTTATGACCTTGAGAATGTACAAGAATCCAATCCAATGTAGGACATGCCCCCAGTGTGATACGATAAGAAAAACTAATTTATAGAATGGGCCAAGTAGTGTTAGGGGAGATCATGATACAAACACTGGATCAAGCTATGATGAAAACATGGATGCATGATAGATGCATATATGGAAGCGTGATGGATGAATGATGCAAAGAAAGTTGCATAGCACAAGATGGATGGATGAATGATATGATATGACCGATTGAAGGAACAAGATTCCCCACAATAGAGATAATGCAACCATGGATAAATGATAGATCAAAATGAAAGATTCACTGCAAAACATGTCACACAAGCAACATATCTTTTGTCAAAAGATGATAATGGCTGAATGATTAAGATGCCAGTAATGATTGATTCCATAAGGCATGGTGGTGATAAGTACTTAGGATCACTGATTTCCTCTAAGTATGATAAGATTCATGATTGTTGATAATTGATGGACAAAAGATATGAGGATTGGATAATATTTTACAGGTAGGCTCAAATATGATTTGCATGATAAGATTCAAGGTTGCAAAGGGACATGATGACATGGATTTTGATAAGTTAGGAGGAAGAAAGCAAGGATAATGATAATGAATGGGATGATCAAGATCAATTAGATAGGATACAAACATAATGCCCAAGTATTTTTCCCCTATTCCTCATCAAGACCAAGGAAGGGAAGAAAGGATGTATTTAGAAAGAATGATGGAATATGGATATGATAAAAGACATGATACAAAAGATATGGATAAAGAGAATAGGATAAGATATATGATTATGATATTGCTATCAGGATTCAACCGTGTAGTTTCGAGTCAAACTCATTGACCCATGTTTTCATGAGTAGTGGTTCAACAAGAACCCATCTCTCATGATATCGAATGGTCCACTTAGCACTCATTGCATCTAGGTGATGCTCACAGAGGTGAAGAGTCCGTCCCCGAGGTCACCCATCCCAATATCGCTCCAGCCAAGCGCTTAACCAGTTTTCTCCAAGGTTAAGCTCGCTTGAGTTGTGGAAACTACACGTTGAATCATGATAGCAATATCATAATTTGACATGGAAAAATACCTCCTACTTATCAATTGATGAGCTAAAGGGGCTCTATTATGAATGGTTCATAAGGCACAACACTTGCTGAAGGTTTTGCAAATGGTAACAACTCAAGCGGGCTTAACCTTGGAGAAAACTCCCCGGTTAAGCGCGCTTGAGCTGGAGCAGCGGGATGGGTGACCTCCCGGACGGACCAGTGCTTCATCACCTAGATGCAATGAGTGCTAAGTGGACCATTCGATATCATGAGAGATGGGTTCTTGTTGAACCACTACTCATGAAACATGGGTCAATGAGTTTGACTCGAAACTACACGGTTGAATCCTGATAGCAATATCATAATTTGACACGCTGTGGAAAAATACCTCCTACTTATCAATTGATGAGCTAAAGGGGCTCTATTATGAATGGTTCATAAGGCACAACACTTGCTGAAGGTTTTGCAAATGGGGTAACAACTCAAGCGGGCTTAACCTTGGAGAAAACTCCCGTTGCTTGAGCCGGAGCAAGATTGGGATGGGTGACCTCCGGACGGACCGTGCTTCACCTCTGGAGCATCACCTAGATGCAATGAGTGCTAAGTGGACCATTCGATATCATGAGAGATGGGTTCTTGTTGAACCACTACTCATGAAAACATGGGTCAATGAGTTTGACTCGAAACTACACGGTTGAATCCTGATAGCAATATCATAATTTGACACGCTGTGGAAAAATACCTCCTACTTATCAAGATATATGATGTTCAAGGAGATCCTTAACTTTTTCAAGATCAAAGGTGGAAATGTAAGGAATGATAAGATGGACGAAACTTGTCCCCCAATTGTAGAGTGCAAGAGGAACATGGAAAATAGGATATGGATGATAGGGAGATGGAGGAAGGACTTAAGCATAAAGTTTCACAACCAAATATCCCTCTAATAAACCATGGCAATGGGGATTAGAATTGTAAATGTTGGCCTATTAAAGGTATAATGAAAGAACTTAGGACTTATCCAAAGGTTTCGATTAAAGGAGAATGATGGGGTATGAATGTTGGATAATGGATAGGAGGTTGGAAGACTTGTTGATGGATATCTAGAAAGGATGGAAAGATCAACATTGGCACACACCTTGAAGGGTGGTGGAATGATGGAGGAAAAATGGATCTAGAAGGTGAAATTTTTTTAAATGGAAGATTGGAGGAAACTTTTGGATCAGCAAATTTGGATGCCAATTTGGGTTTGATTGCTTCTATGAGACTTTTAGGAATCCACATGAGTTTTGAATTTGATATTTTCTTTGTGGGCCTTTGTGGCCTTTGAGATTTTTCTCTTTGATTTATAGACCTTTGTGGTCTTGGAAATTTTTATTTTTTCTTTGATGGGCCTTTTTGGCCTTTTTGATTTTTCCTTTGATTTTGGATCAAAATTTATTTTGTTTTGGCATGCCTCTTTGAGGAGACATGTTGATCCTTTGATACATGTAAATTTTGATATGGAAGCTTTTGACATTTGGCACCCAAATTGCTTCCAAGAGCAATGGGATGGGTGGATTGAGATGAATCGTATGGAGTTATTATGGATGAGTGAGTGTAAGTAGAATTTTCAAAAGGGAATCAAGGATGTGTGCCTTTGTTGTTCTTGAGGAATAGGATATGGACCTAGGATAGATGGAAGGTTTGATGAACTAGGATGAGGACCTAGGATAGATGGAAGGTTTGATGGATTAGGATGAGGACCTAAGATAGATGGTAGGTTTGATGGAATAGGACACTTAGATGTATAACCAAGGCCATGGTAATATGGATTTTTTTGGAAAGAAAGGGTTTTTAGGATACCTTGTTCATGAAGGCCTAATCCCTTGCCCCTGTAATTCATATTTTGACACATTCGTTTACCCATGGGATAGGTATTGTTTGTGAAACATGGTGCAAGTCCATTTTGGGGAAAATATGATATGGATGAAAGGATAGGTGTTGGAAGTAAATAGAGCGGATGAAGGTGGAGGATCCCAATTTGTATGTGTGTGATTCATGAATAACTTGAATAGGTGTGATAGGCTCTTGACATGGGGATGATGGGGTGTTTTGACCTTAACTTGGAAGAGGATCACAAGGTGTAGAATATGGAGTAGCTTGCTATTTATTAGGTATGGAATCATCATGAAGTGGTATGGAAGGGATATCTTGATCTTGAGAAGGATGTACAACCTCATGGAATCAAGGGATATCCTCAGATGGAGGCATATCTTGATCTTGATGAGGAAGTGAATCATGAGATTTTGTAGAAAGCATATCTTGATCATCGGGTGATAGGACATCATTAGATAGGATGGAAGAATTATCATGCTCCTAGGATGCAATGGAATCATGAGATGGTATGGATTCATTAGATGGGGTGGAATAAGGACTTGGAAAGATACTTTTCTCTTGAGATGGAAGGGAGTCATCGTGGATGAAAAGTGAGAGGAGGGGATCATTATAGAATTCTCGAGAGATTCGGTCTTGGTCAAAGATTGGAAGAACTTGTGGAATTTTGGTATCATTGGATGAATTGGAAAGAATGATTTGATCTTGAGCTATAGAGGAATCTATGATAGCATGGTTTGGACTGAGAGATTGGCATGAATCATTGGATATAGAAGATATGATAGAAGAAGGTGGTTGGATGGAATCCTTAACTTGGGTGAAAGAATCCTAAGATTTATTTAGGCTTATGGGAGATGAAGATAGATGCATGATGTGGTAAGATTGTTCAATATCACTTGTGTTTGAGGACTGAGATTTGGGCTTATTGAACTTTTGCAAAAATTCAAAGACGTTGAACTTGGATGATGTAGTTTTTGGTGAAGAAGGTGTCATGTATAGATTTATGTCAAATGGAGAAGGGCAGATGTGTGGCAGAAAATTTCTTTCTGTGGTTGTTTCCCTTTGCATATCCCAAATTTGTTGTTGAAGGTTTTTCATTTGATGAAGCATTCAATTGATCCTCATCTATTTTAGCCATGGCGGTTTGATTTTCACTATTTTGGGTTTCGATGTGTTGGGTTTCAATGTTTTGTGTAATACTTCATGAATTCATTGGGTAAACCACATGATCCAACTCTATTTTTCGTAAGAAAAGGTTGAACACTGCTAAAAGGACTGATTGTCAGATGGAAGATGAACCTAGGTCACTATTTTGTGGTTTGCAAGAGGCGCCACTTTAGAGTTTGACCTCAAAAATCAAGAAAACAAGGCTTGCAAGAGGTGCCACTTGGGACACCAAAGGTGCCAAAATAGTGTTTGACTCCAAAAATCATGAAAAAAAGGCTTGCAAGAGGCACCACTTGGGACGCCAAAGGTGCCAAAATAGTGTTTGACTCCAAAAATCATGAAAACAAGGCTTGCAAGAGGCGCCACTTGGGAAACCAAAGGCGCCAAAACATTGTTTGACTCCAAAAATCATGAAAAAAAGGCTTGCAAGAGGTGCCACTTGGGACCCCAAAGGCGCCACTTCAGAGTTGTATGTCAAACACTTTTGTAGTCAATCTTAAAATGGTTGTATCTTGGTCATACAAAGGTCTTTTTCAGAGCTTTTTTTAAAAATGGGGTAGAATTTCATAAGCTATACAATGGTGTAGGAATTTTGGCACCACTTGAGACACCAGAGGTGCCAAAACAGAGACAAAAGGCGAAAAAACTCTCAAAAACCCCCAAAATGACTCCAAAACAACAAAAATACGCCCCCAAAGGTCTGATTTCTTGGATTTTTCAATTGTAGGCTTGTTTATCTCAATGAATGCAGTTCTGAATCAAGGTTTTCACTTTCAAAATGTGATGTTTTGATGGTGTTTTGTTTGATTTTTGTTTTTGAAGACACATAAGTAGAATATACACTCCTAAGGTTGTGTAAGACTGTATTCTTTTGGATTCCACGTGGGTTTTACCCCAACCGCACTATCTTTAGCGGATGAATTTAGAAGCTTGGTTGCACGAGCTACCCCTTATAGTGCACTCTCTTCTTAGGCCAACCAAGCTTCCAGTCCCCATGAAACTCCCATGGCGAACTGATCACCTCTACTAAAAACTATGAGAATGTGGATGCCTTGGTAACGACCATTGCTACACCAAAGAATAGATAAAGGATTTTGAAAAATCTACAACAAGGGTTTTAATTCAGACATTTCATTCGTAGGGAGTGACCCATGCAGCAAGAGTCCCTTTTGATCCATCTCATCGGAGCCACCCGCGTGATACTTGAACTTTCCCCAAGTATCCACATTTATATCCTAGTTGGAAGTCGCTTGGCTTTAGTGTGTTACTGGTTGGGTCGTTCCCTTGGGTGATTACTTTTTCCCACAAGGCAAGCCCTCTAGGATAAACAAAAGCAAGCAAGCATACCCATAGTTCGGTCACTCTTTATTTCACATGAATAAAGAGAGAACACACTCTATATGCTCTGCTTACACTCGCACATAAACAAGAATGCATCTAGCTTTTTGGATCACCCAGTTAAGGGGAGAGCATATGCCTACCATCCATCACATACAAAATACATGGTGCTCATTAATCTATTAATTAAACTATGTTCCTAACTTAACCAAAAGGAAACATGATGTTCATTAACCTTTTAATTAAGCTACATTCCTATCTTAACCAAAAGGAAAGAAGTGAATAACGTCCAACCCCTGCAATGTGTTAGTAGTTTATGTTTTGAGTATTTGACAATGAATTTTGGGAAAACCTGCAAACGTACAACACAAAATGTGAGTTTCTGATTTGGTTAAAAACTGCAAGAGGTGCCAAAATAGAGACAAGAGACACCAAAATAGAGACAAGAAGTTCCAAAATAGAGACAGAAAGCTCAAAAATAGAGTTAGACAAGCCAGAACTCCCCAAAACAGTTTGCAAGAGGCGCCAAAACTCCAGAAATAGTGCAAAAGGGTCCTAGAACAGGTGAAAATGGTCTCAGAACAACTTGCAAGAGGCACCAAAACTCAAGTAAGAGGCTCCAAAATAGGTGCAAGAGGTGCCAAAACTCTAGAAACAGTGAAGAAGGGTCCCAGAACAGGTGAAAATGGTCTCAACAACTTGCAAGAGGCGCCAAAACAGGTGCAAGAGGCACCAAAACTCCAAAAGTGGCCCAGAATGGTCTTGGAATAGGTGAAAACAGTCTCAAAACAACTTGCAAGAGGTGCCAAAACTCAAGCAAGAGGCGCCAAAATAGGTGAAAGAGGCACCAAAGCTCTAAAAGTGGCCCAAAATGGTCCCGGAACAGGTGAAAATGGTCTCTGAACTGCTTGCAAGAGGTGCCAAAATAGATACAAGAGGCGACAAAACTCTAAAAACAGCCCAGAAATGCATCAAAACAACTCAGAATTGCCTCCAAACCGGTGAAAAGCATTCCCAAGTCATAAACCTTGAACCTACAATCATGAAATCATCAAAAAATTTAGCAATAAGTGAGGCAAAGGCCCCACGGTGGGCACCATTTTGTGTGTGTTGAATGTGGAGAGTATTCTAATGTCAACACAAACCTTAATGAGATAGTTTGCATTCAAATTTTGAAGCAAGTAAAACTACTCTTCGTAATACAATCAAATCTTTCAAATATGTATCATTGTTCTCTATTTATAGGGATTTATTAAATCGTTTGGCCCTTAGATTTCTATGGGCACAAAGGTTGTTAAAATGACTACCTAGAAAATGAGACTTGATGCTTAATATGCAAGCTAAGATGATTTCTATGTGCAAATGTGTGCTAAAATGATTAGTGGTATGCTTCTAAATGAAACAAAACGATGGAAAGGATAATGGATGCAATGATAAATGAAGGATGATGTTGATGATAGATGAACAAGTGAATATGAGTGAGATGATATGAAACTATAGTGAACTATCCATGATTATGCATATGCTCAAATGCAAACATAAAACAAACTAACCTAAAATGTAACTATGATGAAATGGGGATGATAAAATGTAACTATGAAGCAATTAATTAATCTAAGATGAGAATGCAAAGTAACACATGATATGAAACTAAGTATAAGACTCCATGAAATCTCCAAGCTCCTACGAAAAACCTACATGGTAACAATACTCAAAGTATGGATGGAAAATGGCATTATAACACTATTCCAATTTGTATCTCAAAATAGCATTATAACATTACTCAAAAGGTGGATCCTAAATGCTAAGGCAAGAGGGTGTATTTATAGGGTTTCTCAAGCAATTGTGAGGTGGCACCCATCAACGGTCTAAATTTGAAGGAGAAATAATAGACGGTGGAGATGAAAGGAATCAGGATGTTGTCCCCTTGACCAAGGACAACATGCCATGTGTGTGGAGAGAATCCCTTGACCAATTGGAAACATGCCAAATGTATGGGATTCCCAAGTGTGTGAAACAAAGACCCATGTGCTCCAAATTTGTTGGAAGTGTGGGGGAATAAAGCCATGTGCTTTTTCTCATTGGTGGAAGTGTGTGTGAGGATAATTCTAATTAATAATTAGGCTTATTTATTTTCATGTGACCTTTATGAGGTGGCACACAAAAAGTTGTAGAAATGTGCTCTAATTCTTAATCAGGATTAAGGAAGGTTAATTAAATAAACATGTTTAGGGTATTTTGTTTATTTAATTATTTAGAAGAATGTGAATTAGAAGAATTAAAAGGAAAGTGAACAATATAAATAAAGTAAGACCTTATTTATATGTAGTTGAAGCATTAATCAAATAGGTTGTATTTAATTAACTGAATGTGATGACCGTTTTTAGGTGTATACAGGGATCGATGAAAACTAGTGGTCAATATGCAATATCCTTAAAACTAACAATTAGATATGTTGGTAGGTCTTATAGGATGTTTTGTAGCAGTGGATAGCTTCTAGGAAAAACATTAGGCTACAACTGTTGAGGCTATAGGTATGTTTAGTAGAATGTCTAAGTACTATATTGATTATAAAAGAAATAGGTGACATGTGAACAAAATAGAAGCTTTGGTTAGAATTGGGTGTAATTTTTGTCTCTTCTACCCTTTTAGTTGTATAAGGTGAAGGAGGATGATTCTAGAGGTCCAAAAAAGGAGATACATTAGGATAAAAAATGAGATACACTTTATTTGACCAATAGGAAGTGATTTAACATAGTCACATGTCCCCTATTCCTTTTAGAATGAAACACTAGAAGCTTAGGCCGAATGATAAAACCACATAGAAGGATTTTACTTTAAGCCTTCATCATTTAGTTTTTCTAGTGATGAGAGGACACGTTATCATATTACAATACAACTATGGGGAAATAAAGTAATTTGAAGCTCATATTAGTTGACCTGTAGGATCACCCTTCTTGGCCTCACAAAGTCAAAGAATAGAAGAGCCACCCACTCTTAATGATTGGTACTCAACTAACCATTTTTTATTATGATTCCTAGTTCATCATTGTAGGTTGATGTACATCCTTGGGCCTTGGTTTTGAGTCTATCATCTAGTTCTATGGAATTGTAGGTTTAATCACCAACAATGGCTATGACATGAACTACATTCATATTGGTTTTTACAACCGTATTCTTTATTCACTCTTTTAATTCCTTGCATTTCATCATATGCTACCAAATGGAGGGGTCTTATATATGCTTTGTGCTAATTATAGCTCAATAATTTTTCATGGCTTCATACCACATTGGATTAATATCATTTCAACTTCATGTTTTATTTTATGGCTACCATTGTGCCAAATAAATGCTACCTTTACTTTTTGTACTTCCCTACGTTTTGATCATTGACATTTTGAAGCAATGATTGTAGTATCTATCTTGAATTTTTATTGGATGCTAGGTTTATTGGGAATTTTATACATTCTATAAAATTTTGGGAATTTTCCTAAATAAAATTCATTTCCCTTGTTCTTCCTTCACACAATCTCATTTTGAAGAGATTTATGTACCTTAAAAGTTATCAGCTCTTTTAGTTTAGTTTGTATGCCTTTCTTTACAAGAATCTAATTTATAATTCATTTGGTTGATATTTTGTATCTCCTAATGGCCCCACCTCTTGAGGGGGTAATCATAGTGTTATATTTCACTCATACATCTTCTTGAATGTTAGTTAAGTCATCTTGGGATGTGTGATGAATTAGTGTGTCATTCGTATTCCCATATTTGTGTTAGCGAGATAATAGGATTAAGAATTATGTTCGATCTTTGTAATAAAGAAAACTCTACCCTCTCATAGGATCATCAAGGTGATTTTTTCAAATGGAATTGTTTAGTCTTTCACTAACATTTTCATACTTGGTGCATTGGAATTGCATACCCTAGGCGTTTTATTCCAATGTGATACCTTTGGGTGTATCAATACAATTTTGACATGCAAGGGTTGTAATTACAAAACAAAAATATGTTATTTATCCATTTTTGTTTCATTAATGTATTGAGAAAAATCATAGGGAATTACATTTGGTATCAAATCCTATGTTGTTACATTGGGATCTATGGGTTGTTTTTTCTTCTTTTTTTGCATGCATCAAATATACTTGTGTTTTGATAAACATGTTTGTGCTAATCCATGTAACTTTATTTTTAAGGAAGATACCTCTTAGATCCTATCGAACTCATTAGTGGAAAAATATTGACCCTAAACAAGGGTCTCTATGAGGATCATTCCCCTATGTTGAGACAATTTCAACCAAATGAAGCAATTGATTTTTTTTAGGTCATAGGTTTCTATAGGAACTATTATCAATGTGTCCCCCTAGTCAAGAGGAAATGAGGACATGCAAAGCATAGCCTTTGTAAGTGTGGGTGAGACCTAGTTTGAAAAAGGTGAAAGTGAGTGCTCTAGGATCCCATTTCAATCTAGAGTGGAGGAAGGACCCAAGTTGGACAACCTCAACAAGGATTTAGGCAAGCAGTGGATGCTCATAGTGTGACTATGTCCCATATGATTTATCTTATTTAGGTTACATCCATTAAATTTTAAGGGTTCCATAGTAGGAACCAATACTAATAATTGGATCTTGGGTGCTAAATTGATGTTTCATGATGCATCCTTATAGTATTAATTCTAGGGCTTGATGTTCCATCATGCACTTATAGGGTTTTCTTCCCCCTAGTGGTACTAGGAGGAGTAAAAACATCACCTAGATACTGCTAAAGTCTCTTGGGATATATTATTAGAGAGTTTCATTCATGTCACCTTTTAGAGAATTTTAGGTAGTATCATGTAGATGAGTGCCATGAGCTTTGATAAATTGGAATGACTATTAGCTAATATGAGAACCACTTTTTCAAACTAAATTAGTATGTGAGCTTAGTTAAGGATGAGAAGTTTTTTGTTCATAGTTTTTGAGACTTTTAAACTCTTGTATTATTACTATGTACAAGTTGTAAAAAATGATACTTTGGAGATTCTTTTTGAGAAGGCTAGTTTGATGGAGGATAATTTGGAAAGAGGTCATGGAATTCAAGTGGGAGCTAAATTCATGATTATTTATCACATAGGGTCCAGGGTTCAAGATCTTAGCCCTAATATAAGCGATATTTAAGACACCTATAATACCTTTGAAGACTCCCTAACAATAGAAAAGGTAGAATCCTCAATAGATACCTCAGATTAGGTAGGATTTTGGTGAACACTATCACTTGGAGTGAAATAAGAAGTGCCATAAGGACTTCATTTCCTTGTAGTATGATAGATATGGGTAACATAGTTTCAACCATTCAAGCTTTCAGAAATTGAGTGTACCATATCTATCTCCATCTTAGATCAATTAACCATGTTATAATTATGGTTAAAAGATCCACTTTGTGGGTTCATAATTGTAGGGATCAATGACAACTAGTGGTTAGAGTACATAGACTCAAAGCTTCTATTTGGATATGTTGTCAATTCTCATAAGATGTTTTGTACTATTGGACAACTTTAGAGCATCAAGGTACATATTTTGAGACTATAGGTATGTTTGGTGGAATTTATAGGTAGTGTATTTGTTATGAAAGGAATAGACATGTGAACACATGAGAAGCTTTGGTTAGCATCAAGGTATAGTTTGGTGAATTTTCTACCCTTTTGGATATATAAGGCTAAAGAGGGTAATCCTAGAGGTCTGCAAAAGGAGATGCACTAGGATGAGTGATGAGATAAGTTTGATTTGACCAATATGAAGTGATTTAACACTGTCACATGTCCCTTATTAGTTTTAGAATGAACACACTAGAATCTTAGGATAATGATAAAACCATAGAGAAGGATCTTAAACTTTAATCATTATCTATTCTAGTGATAAGAGGATACATTGCTATCTTACAGTACAAATATGGGGGAATAAATGAGTTTGAATCTCATATTATTTACCTCTAGGACCACCCTCCTTGGCCTTATAGATTTGAAAGGGCATAAGAGCCACCCATTCTTGATGGTTGGTACTATTGACCATTGCTTGATTACGACTCTTAGTTCATCATTCTAGGTCAATATACATCATTGGGCCTAGGTTTTTAGTCTATTGTCTAGGACTATGGAGTTATAATTTTGATCACCAACAATACCCATGCCATGAACTACATTCCTACTAGTTTGTATGACCATATATTTTTTATTCACTTCTTTAATTCCTTGCATTCCTTCATATGCAATCAAATGGAGGGAGAGTTTATATATTGTTCATGTAATTCTAGTTCAATGTTTTTTCATGATTTCATGCGATTTCAACTTCATGTTTCATTTGATGGCTATCATTGTGGCTAATTAATGCTACCTTTACTTTTTGCACTTACCTTCAATTTTTGATTATTTATATTTTGAAGCAATTATTGCAATGCCAATATCAAATTTTTATTAGATGCTACACATTGAGACTTTTGTACTTTTTGGATTTCAAGATGCTCACATTGATTGTGAGGATATTGTATTAGATCATCATCCTCATCTATATATTTTTGAGTTCCTACATATTTACTTTCATGTTTAGTATTTTTTAAACATGCATCTTCATAGTAGTTCACATGTAAGTGAAAATAGGGGCAAAATTTAATGTGAAATTGCATACCTTGTATTTTTCCCTTTCATTTTGGGCTCACTTTGATTAGTTTGTATCTTATGCAAAAATAAGATTACAAGTTGTCTATCTACACAAGATTTGGAAAGTCACTTGAACTAAATGATTCTATTTGCACACATCCCTAGGGACTATTCATGACCTTTAAAATTTTAAATTGTCTCTAAATGAACCCATTTACAATTAGCCATTTCCTACCAACTTGAACATGAAACACTTCAAATTGTATGCTAGAATTTTGTATAAAATAACAAATGCTTATTTATTTCTACCAATCAAAAGATCTAGAGAACTCATTTTTTATTTGTATTTTCACATAGAAAGCATCACAATGTATCATCACATCATTGAATTACATCACCATTTGCAATTAACAACAAATTAGGCACCTTGCATGGTTTCTTATTATCTTTGATCCTTGTTCCTAAGCTATTAAATTAAATTTTATGGGTTTGACCAAAGGAGAAGGTGCATACCTCTAGAAGGATACTCCTCAAATGTATTTGTCTACATTGTTTTTTTCAGATATTTAGAAATTTAGAAAGCAAGATAAACAAATTTTAGGCAACCAAGCATTACTAATCATTCCCACTTGTAAAGATCAAAGCTACAAGCTTGGCTCACTTCTATAAGATCAATTTTGTGCATGCAAATTCAATCAAGAATATAGCACATGTTAACTAGTTGACTAATAGAGGTTTTTGTAACCAAATCTATTATCAAAGCATATTTTTTATGATTGAGCAATGGTCCACAATTAACTAATACTAAGTCACACATGCTACTAACTCCTAATCCCTCTTCATCATTTGGAAAAGTCTTCTTATATATTTGAATTGTGAGTCGTAACTCTTCAATCTAAAATTGATTGTTTGCTCATGTTGAATTTATTGGCTTACCTAAATTGTTTAGAAAAGATTATTTTATTTCCTTTTCAACTCTTAGAACAGCAAATTTTGACATTATAAAAATCAACAATGACAAAATTTTGAAGTAGATGATACTTGTCGCGTAATATTTGATCAAAATTTAATGATTCAACTCCATAACTTTTGAATTAATTTTCATCAACCCATATTTCATAAATAATATTATAATAATAAAAAATAATAAAGATGTGACCTCCAAACTTTTGATGAACAAAAAAAATATCTATTCTATTAATCAATCATTGCAATATAATCAATCATCCATATTATTATAATATACCATGGCAGACATTGTGGTATCTGGTAGTAAGATGCCCACTGAGAAGAAAAATACTCTATGAGAATACGTGCTTGACATATTCAGATTTGCAACAAATATCTGTATTTTTGTGATGTCAAACATCATTCAACACTGGTGACCAACCAATAAATTCTTGCCGGCCAGTTTGATAAAAAAATCCCATTGATTTAATGGAGTTTTGAAATTTAATATTGAATTGCATCCATTATATAGACCACAATCTGTACGTAGAAAAAATCTTAATTGAAGAAGCTTATCATGGCCGCCCAGATTGACCAACTGTCCATTATTCTGAAAGAAAATAAGCAACATATTTAAAGCAATAGTTGGTAATTGAATATTTAAATGTTGTCAAATGTAAAAGGATAAGGATGGAGATATTTAGTATTAGGATGATGGAAAAGAAATAGTTTTGATGTAATGGTTCTTTTTGTTTGTAATCCATCTTAAAATCAGATTAGTTTGTCATTTATTGTGGGTTGAATCTTTAGATCTGGGTCAATTTTATGGGAGTGAAACTTAAATACTAATGTATGAATCTGATATATTAAATGTGTACATCTGCTTTTTGATTTTCTTCACTTTACTATTTGTTGTTGTTGATTGTCAAAGATTGACAAAATTTAAAATATTTTGAGGAGGTTACGAGATCACTAGGGTCAAGTTCTTATAGTCAATCCATTAGAAAAGTCAGTTTTACAATTATGAAAATTATTGAGACCAATGATTTTAAATAATGCAAATGCTCTAGAGTAATACTTTAGATCTATATTTGTTTAAGAGTTTTACTTTGAATGATTTTTCTAGTGAATAAACCTTCAAAATACAATGATTTCTCAATAAACTCCTAATTTGAGAGGATGGTCAATGAATGTCTATTGAATTCATTTAAATACTAAGATATATATTGAAACAATATGCAAAACATTTATCAAGTTTACTCATGGTGGGAATAAATGGGTAATAGTCAACAAAAAATAAATTTGAATCATTGTATTTTAATAGTCAAATCTATGGGTGCAAAATCAATCTTGTGCCATGCTAGCCGAAGCATTGAAATGGTAAATCTAGGTAAATGATAAATGTTAGCATGCTAGGAAATAATATGCATAACGCACATTGAATGCATATAAGTTATATGTGCAAAAATGGATTCAAAGATATGGTCAGATGTATGAGAGAGTGAAAATGGGGATAACTGAAGGATATTAGTGAAGTTATCCCAATTTTGTAAAAGATTAGACTATTTGTTTATATTTTATTTTATTAATTCAGTCCATCAAATTGGGCCTAAAAATAAATGAATTGGCGTTAAATCTTATCCCTGATTTAAGGTGAATGTGAATCTTAAATGATCATGTACCTCATAGTATGCAACAACTCACAAGCATACATATTTAAATTAAATATTCATACATAAAAGGATATCAAAGAGCATGTAAAATAATGGATCCTTCTAGATGTCATCATGTGTGTTAATCTTTTGGCATTTATTTTCCATGAGAATTTACAAAATGGAGAAAATGGTGCAATGAGTAGCTTCTATCACACAAGTAATAATCATAAACTCAAATAGAATTTTACTACTATCGATTGTGAAAGAGAGAGAAGAGAGAATAGGGTTAGAAAAATTCAACATGTACATAAGCGGAAATGCTAAGGCTATCTTGACAACTAGGGGATGATATGGCATATTGGGTATTGTTATGTTGTGGTATGTGATAATGAACTATTCAAGAAAGATGATTAGTCATTGTGTAAGAACCTATAGCTTTATGCAAACTTAATATAGGAGAGTTAGAACCTATATGAACATTTTTCAATTGGTTGCATCCATATAATGCAAGAAATTAGATGAGAGGTAAAATAATACATGAATTATAAATGAAAGCTAAGTATGTAAGCATGCAAATACTTTTTAAAATAATTATAAGAAATACATGATGTAACAAGCGAGTAAAACATCTCAAATATTAAGTGGTGTACAACTTTACCACCAATAAATGAAAATGAAGATTGATGGCATGGCCCTCAATCACTAGGAACATATTTAAGTACATTTGACACTAAGCTAAGAATATGCTCTTAATACAACATCAAAGAGAACAAGAACAAAATAATTATAGGAGGTGATACTGCATGTCATATTAGACAATATCATGTAATGGATAGTGTGGGAGAGGTTATGGTGTCCCCAATGTGACTCTTAGAATGTGGTTAGGTCATGTTAGCAGACAAAGTGATATAAAATGAATTCAAAGCTATAGTGTTACCAATCTTGTGTTGAGGTATATTCACAAAGATGTTGGATTGTTCGTTGTATCAATGTGAAGCCTCCATTTGTGCGTAGCAAAAAAAGCTTCAAAGTTGTGTGTGTGTTGATTGAAGATGTGTGTTGAAGTTCTCAAGAAATCAATTGAAATCTCAACATTACTTCATTGTGTAAAATATCTTGATTCTCCTATCATTTTTGAGAAGAAATGAGGTTGTTATACAAATTTTGTCTTTCGAAATGAACGCTCAAGATCACATAGTAGAATATCTTGACCAATGGCTCAAAACCATTGAGAGGATTTAGATGGGAAGAATAAGTGGATTTTGATTACTTAATCGGTGTGTTTGAAGAAATCAATTTGAGTACGTTCAATGGGATTGAGGAAATAGATTCAATAATCTGTGGAATTGAAGAAATTATGTTGAGCCTTCTGTGGGATTGAAGGAAAAATGAATCAATCATGAATAGATTGATCAATCAACCAATCAAAGTGAGCAATCGGGGGATTGTAATTTACTCAATCATGAAAGTGGGCGAGGGTAATTAATTAATTGATTTAATTAATTAATCTTTTTGAGTTGAATGTGCAAATCATGTTTGACTTTTACAAACAAAGTTATATTTATTTGTTTTGACCTTTTTGATGATGTTTAAATAATTTATTTAATTATTCAAGTTTCGGGGAAAGTGATTTAATTAAACTATTATGTTTTAATAATTTAATTGACTTAGGGGAATAAAGTGAATTAGCGACATAATTAAATAATTGATGTTATTTAATTAATCAAGAGGAATAAAGTTAGATTAGAACTTTATTAAATAAATGAAATTTATTTAATTAGTCAAAAATGAAGAAAAAGTGAATTAATTAAATAATGTAATTTTATTCAATTAATAGAGGAAATTAGGGTTTTTGATGTATTTGATGTGAAATGTAGTGATATTATGTGATAATGATGCTGATGATGAAAAATGTCATTCAAGATGCATGATAAGTGTTAGGTCATTTTTACATGTCGACAAATATCATTTCAATTTCTCATTATAAATTCAATTTCTATATTGAATTCCTATAAATATTCCCAATGTATTTTCTATTCCATTTCACCTATCATGTGAAGTTTCTTTGTACTTTGAGATGTTCTTATCTCCAATTCTACATCCTTTACCCATATGTTTTCCTATATCATTGACTCACTCATTTTCATCCATTTGTAGAGTTTCAATGCACTTTTAGACTTCCAAATGTATATCATACCCTAACCTCCAATCCCAAAATGAAACCTTGTATCTCCCATATCAATCTCCCATCATGCATCCAAGTTCCATATTTCCTCTTGTTTTCCTCCATCACTCACCAAATCTTCCCAAAATGTCATTTATGACTAGATTTGACCCATGAAACTATCTCAAGATATTTTTCTCACCTGAAAACTATTGTCCATCACAAGGTTTTATATTTTCTTGCATTTTCAACAATGTATTATGAAGAGATCCAATTCACCATAAATGTGATGGTTGAGTTACAATTGTTAATTATCTTCATGTGAGATCTAGAGTGCCCGCTCTATATATTACACAGGATTTCACTTGTCTTGCACACCACATTTTTGACCTCCTATAGAACATCAAATTAATTTGTTTTGTCTAGACTACCTACCTTCCAACATGACTTTGGATTTCATCAATGGTCTCCACATGGAAAAAATGAGACAAGAGAAGACTTTCAAATTCCCCTTGGTACTTGTGTACAAAGGCATTTTATTTTTTATGTAAAGGGTATGGTTTCAAGTGCACCATGAACATGTGGATTTGATTCAAGTAGACATGGGTAGCTTGTGGAATTACAAACGACCTTTTTCTTCCCCCAATATTTCTTGTTAGTGTTGATATATATATATATATATATATATATATATATATAGATAGATAGATAAAAGGGATTACAAAATGTGAGATCTTCCTTTCAATGATGAATTTAGGCCATTTTTACATTTTACTTTTTAGGTCTTATCCCAAAAGGGACAATACCACATTGTAATCCTAAAGGAATATTTTAATGTATTGAATGTCTCTATGAACATTATATGTTTTGATGATCTTATTTTCATATCATATTTATTTATTTGAGTGTTATTTTTTACTATACTATCAAGTAGAAGGTAGTAAAATAATTGTAGATATTGTAGAGGGTATCTTTTCAAAATAACACAAAAATTAGATAGATTTTTTCATGAATAACTAAGATATGTTCAATTGGATGTTATACATTTTTTTACCTACTTGTTTCCATGCACAGAACCCAAAGCTTATGTGTGGAATTGAGACCTACACTTGTTACTTTTATTAAGGTATCATAAAGTGGGTTGTGATTATTATTTTCCTTTGGTTTATAAAACTTGATACTCTACTTCACTTGTTGGATAAAGGCACATATCTATTTTGTGTTCAACCTCCCATCTCACCAACACATTGAAAATAACTAAAGTTAATCTTCTTTTATAGTACCGTGTTTATTTTGTTATCTTTACTCCCATGTTTAGATGTATGCAATATCACTAGGAGTTTCCAAAGCAACATATTCAAACTCCTTATATGGCTGTTTATCTACTTTATGAAGGTGTAAAACCCTTGTATTGTTAAGCCAACATATAAGTACTTAGTGACAAACACATATGAATGCTCTATGCAATGGGTATGGTTTTTTCAATATTTATTTCATTTTCTATAATTATTTTTTAATATAGAACCTCAAGGAATACCCCCTTAGCCCAATAGGGCCTAAAGCTAATGAAGAAATTAAACACCTTAAAAATTTGGTTCATTTTTGTCCCTACCTAATCATAAGTTAAAGGTATTTGGACTTGAATTTGACATCCCAAACACTCATAAATGACTTTGATCTAGGGATTTGTTAGCCTATAAATTTGAGTACCAATATAATGTTTTCATTATTAGGGATGTAATTTTCCATTATTGTGGAAGTTTTACTCTAGCTCATGTTTTGAAGACCTTGGTTCTTGTTCTTAGTTAGTGTGTAAGTTGGTAGCCCATAAAATTACACCAACATGATGGCACTATTCTTAGGGAGATAATTTTTTTGTTGATGTTTTGAAGACTTTCATTGATAAAGGAAAGTTTGTCTCTTCCATACATGGAGAGTGGAATCTTTGTTCTAGTCAAATTTATGACAAGTTTGTAACTCAATAGAATTGAAAATAAAAAGAGGTGATCATTCAAGGGATCCCAAGGACCTAAAGATAAGACAAAATAATTAAGAAGACACTAAAATTCATAAAATTCCAGAAGTAAATTTATATATACTAGAATTTTTTCTAAAAAAAATGAATCTAATACTTCTAGTAGAGATAGCATGTTTGCTAATTTAAAAGATCAATACCCATTAAATAATTCAAATGATCTAGAGTAATAAATTAGATCTATATATGTTTAAGAGATTTACTTTGAATGATTTTTACAGTGAATAAACCTTCAAATTACAATGATTTCTCAATAAACTCCAAATTTGAGAGGATGACCAATGAATGAATATTGAATACATTTAAATACTAAGATATATATATATATATATATATATATATAATATGCAAAACATTTATCAAGTTAACTAATGGTGGGAATAAATGGGTAATATTCAATAAATTTTAAATTTGAATCTTTACATTTTAATAGTCAAATCTATGGGTGCAAAATTAATCTTGTGCCCATGAGATTGACCCATTTGAAGCATTCAAATGGTAAATCTAGGTAGAGGATAAATGTTAGCATGTTAGGAAACAATATGCATAACGTACATTGAATGTATATAGGGTATATTTACAAACATGGATTCAAAGATAACGTCAAATGTATGAGAGTGAGTGAAAATGGGGATAAGTGAAGGATAGTGAAGTTATCCCAATTTCGCAAAAGGTTATACCATTTGTTGATATTTTGTTTTTTTAATTCATTCCATAAAATTGTACCTAAAAGTAAATAGATTGGCATTAAATTTTATCCTCACTTTAAGGTGCTTGTGAATCTTAAATGATTGTGTAACTCACAGCATGTAAGAAATCACAAGCATAAATATTTAAATTAAATATTCAAACATAGGAGGATATAAAAAAGCATGTTAAATAATGGATCCTTCTAGGTGCCATCATGTGTGTTAATCTTTTGGAATGTATGTTCCATGAGAATTTTCAAACTAGACAAAAATGTGCAATGAGTAGTTTTATCACACAAGCAATAATCATAAATTCAAATAGAATTTTACTACTATCAATCATGAAGAGAGAGAAGAGAGAATAGGGTTAGAAAAAATTGACTTGTACATAAGTGGTAATGCTAAGGCTAGCTTGAAAACTAGGGGATGATATAGTATATTGGGCATTATTATGTTGAGGTATGTGATAATGAACTATTAGAGCAAGATGATTAGTCATTGTGTAAGCACCTATAACTTTATGCAAACTTAATATAGGAGAGTTAGAACCTAAATGAACACTTCAATTTGTTGCATCCATATAATGCAAGAAATTAGACGAGAGGAAAAGTAATACATGAAATATAAGTGAAAGCTAAGTATGTAAGCATGTAAATCATTTTTAAAATAATTTTAAGAAATACATGATGTAACAAGCATGTAAAACATCTCAAATATTAAGTGGTGTATAAATTTATCCCCAAAAAATGAAAATGAAGATTTACGACATGGTTCTCAATCGCTAGGAACATATTTAAATACATATGACACTAGGATAAGCATGTGCTCTTAACACAACATCTAAGAGCACAAAATAAAGTAATTATATGAGGTGATAGTGTGTGTCATATTAGACACTATCGTGCAATTGATAGTGTGGGAAAGGTTATGGTGTCCTCAATGTGACTCTTAGAATGTGGAACTTAGGCCATGTTAGCAAACAAAGTGATATGGAAGGAATAATGCATTATGCCTCCCAATATGATGGGATGACTCTTAGAACATGGATAGGTCTCATGAGCACAATGATAGAAGATGTGTTCAATGTCAAAGTAATTCTCCCTATTGGAACTCAACCTAGAAAATCTAAAACTGCTCAAGTCCCAAGCCCCTTGTGCATTTTTCCTTATTGTTCCCATTGTATATAACAACTTTGAGAAATATTTAAATGGGCCTTCCCTTGGTCAAATTTTCTCAATTTTATTCTTCTTTTCCCCTCACATTCCTATCAAGTACTAGAGGTTATGTAATTCTAGAAAGGTTTTGACCATTTTCCTAAGTTTCTATAGAGTTATAGAGTTATATTAGAGTTACAAACATATTATGCTATTTTTAAATATTTTTTAGATTTGTGGACTTGGGGTGGACTCTTGAACTTATTTTGGTCATATGACCTCCTATCTTGATCATCAATTTCACATAGAAGTTTCATTAATTCTATTGATTCCTTTCTTCTCTTTATTTCATTCATTCCTTCCATTTAAATTTTTTGATAGATTTCTATAATTCTTCTTTGTCTTGATTTCCCAATCTCTTGTCCTCTTACACATCCTCAAATTCTCCCATTCTCTTGCTCATTCCCCCTTTTATATATTTTGTGGATTTTTGAATTTTATTTGAACTTCTTTTATTTCCTTTTTATTTCCAACATCCCACCTCTTCTACATCCCCACATTCTCTAATTCATAGCTTTTGATCAATAATCATGTTCTTCACACACTTGTAAGGTTTCTTTGAAATTCTTCTTGTTCCTTCTTCCTCTTGACCTCTATTCCTTTTCTCCTAATTCTCATAATTCTTGATCCCTTCCCTACTTCCCTTTATGGACTTTGAGAGGTCATCCAAAAAATTTCTAATCCTTTTCCATCTCTAGATCTCTTGACATCCCATCCTTCTCCATACATTTGCAATATTTCATTACCTCTTTTTCAAATTTGTAGGCTTCTAATGGACTTCTTCTATTTCCCCTCGACCTCCAAATATCCAAGCCTCTAGTTCTTTGATCATTTCCTACATTTATTCTATTTTTTATTTTTTATTTTTAAAAATTCTTTCACTTCCAAACCCCTAAAAATACTCTAATTCTACCTCCACATCCCTTCACCAATTATGCATTTTTTTACATTCCCTTCAATCCTTTTACCATGTACTTTCACTAGGCTTCTAGAACATCATTTCAATTTCTCATTATAAATTCCATTTCTATATTGAATTCCTATTTAAATATTCCCAATGAATTTTCTATTCCATTTCACCTATCATGTGAAGTTTCTTTGTACTTTGAGATGTCCTTCTCTCCAATTCTACATCCTTTACCCATATGTTTTCCTATATCATTGACTCACTCATTTTCATCCATTTTCAGAGTTTTAATAAAATTTTAGACTTCCAAATGTAATATCATATCCTAACCTCCAATCCCAAAGTGAAACCTTGTATCTCCCATATCAATCTCCCATTATGCATCCAAGTTCCATATTTCCTCTTGTTTTCCTCCATCACTCACTAGATCTTCCCAAAATGTCATTTATGACTAGATTTGACCCATGAAACTATCTCAAGAGATTTTTCTCACCTGAAAACCATTGTCCATCCCAAGGTTTTAGATTTTCTTGAATTTTCAACAATGTATGATGAAGAGATCCAATTCACCATAAATGTGATGGTTGAGTTCTAGTTGTTAATTATCTTCATGCGAGATCTAGAGTGTCCACTCTATAGATTACATGGGATTTCACTTGTTTTGCACACCACATTTTTAACCTCTTATACAACATCAAATTTATTTGTTTCCTCTAGGCTACCTACCTCCAACATGACTTTGGATTTCATCAATGGTCTTCACATGGACAAAATGAGACAAGAGAAGACTTTCAAATTCCTCTTGGTACAAGTTGTGTACAAAGGCATATTGCTTTTTATGTAAAGGGTATGGTTTCAAGTGCACCATGAACATGTGAATTTGATTCAAGTAGACATGGGTAGCTTTTGCAATTACAAATTACCTTTTTCTTCCCCCAATATTTCTTATTAGTGTTGATATATATAGATAGAGATGGATAGATCAATAGATAGATAGATAGATAGATAAAAGGGATTATAAAATGTGAGGTCTTCCTTTCAATGATGAATTTAGGCCATTTTTACATTTTACTTTTTAGGTTTTATCCCAAAATGGACAATACCATATTGTAATCCTAAAGGAATATTTTAATGTATTGAATGTCTTCATGAGCATTATATGTTTTGATGATCTTATTTTTCCTATCATATTTGTTTACTACCAAGTAGAAGGTAGTAAAATACTTGTAGATATTTTAGAGGGTATCTTTTCAAAATAACACAAGAATTATCTATATTTTTTCATGAATAACTAAGATATGTTCAATTGGATGTTATACTTTTTTTTACCTACTTATTTGCATGCATAGAACCCTGAGCTTATGTGTGGAATTGAGACCTACACTTGTTACTTTTATTAAGGTATCATGGAGTGGGTTTTGATTAGTATTCTCCTTTGGTTTATAAAACTTGATACTCTACTTCCTTTCTTGGATAAAGGAATGTATCTATTTTGTGTTCAACCTCCCATCTCGCAAACACATTGAAAAAAACTAAAGTTAATCTTCTTTTATACAGTGTTTATTTTGTTATCTTTACTTCCATGTTTAGATGTATGCAATATCACTAGGAGTTTCCAAAGCAACATCTTCAAACTTGTTATATGGTTGTTCATCGACTTTATTAAGGTGTATAATCCTTGTATTATCAAACCAACATATAAGTACTTAGTGACAAACACATAGGAATGTTCTATGCAATGGGTATGGTTTTTTTCAAGATTTATTTCATTTTCTATAATTATTTTTTAAATATAGAACCTCAAGGAATACCCCCTTAGCCCAATAAAGCCTAAAGTTAGCGAAGAAATTAAACACCTTAAAAATTTGGTCCATTGTTGTCCCTACCTAATCATAAGTTAAAGGTATTTGGACTTGAATTTGACATCCCAAACACTCATAAATGACTTCAATTTAGGGATTTGCTAGCCTTAAAATTTGAATACCAATATATTATTTCCACTATTAGGGATGTAATTTTCCATTATTGTGGAATTTTTACTCTAGCTCATGGTTTGAAGACCTTAGTTATTATTCTTATTTAATTAGTTTGTAAGTTGGTAGCCCATAAAATTACACCAACATGATGGAACTATTCCTAGGGAGATAATTCTTTTGTTGATGTTTTGAAGACTTTGATTGATAAAGGAAAGTTTGTCTCTTCCATACATGGAGAGTGGAATCTTTCTTCTAGTCAAATCTATGAAAAGTTTGTAACTCAATATAATTGAAAATAAAAAGAGGCAATCATTCAAGGGATCTCCAAGGACCTAAAGATTAGTCAACACAATTAAGAAGACAATAAAATTCCTAAAAATTGAAAAATAAATTTATATATACTAGAATGTTTTCTCAAAAAAATGAATCTAATACTTCAAATAACTCAAGGGATAAAATTATTAGAACCAATAGAATAAATAATAAAAATGAATATGGCATTCCAAGAAATTCAATAAATATATATGGAATCTAAGTAGAAACATATACTATGAGGCATGTACTCAAGATATGAATTTACCTAATCCTCCATATGTAGGAACCATAAGAATGTATTCAAACCCTAGCTTCCCTATCTCCTCATCACTTGGGATTGATCATGAGAACGACCCTACATTTCATGATACTAATGCAACCACATAATCAAAGAATGAGTATATGAATAATGAAATTGATAAGAGGATAGATTTGATTGACCACCTTAGTCAAAGAGAACAATAAATTCATGCTCAAATTAAGTTGCAAGAAGCATAAATTACTCATAATTTCCAACAAAAAAATTAAAATTGTACTCTAAGTGTTCCTAATCAATAGATACCAAACCCACAACATAATGAATAGCTCAATAATTGTCCCAATGTGAGAGCCCACTTGTGAAGATAAGCTTAGAGATTCTCATCATTGAGATAGCCATTAGGAAAATAGAAAGACATAGGTAGTTAGAGCACTATAGTATCCCTAATTATCCCAATAAGATACCCAATGAAATGAGGGGAAGGGTGCTAAATTTCTAGGGTAATAATGTTATCATATGGGAATACCTCCTCAAGTGCATCATCAATGTTATTGATGAATATGGCATTGAAGATGAAGATGTCATGATGAAGTTGTTTGTGAAATTTTTGAAAGAGAGCACAAAATACTAGTATATAATCCTTCTTGACAAGAACATAGATTTGTGGGAGGTGTAGACACTCCAAATTTACTGCTACTTCATATTAATTTTGTGCAAATTAATTAAATAAACTAGTATTTAATTAATTTCCCCCACAATTATTTAAGTATTCTTCTAATCCCCTTTTATTGCCTAAGATTAATTACTTAGACAAAATTAATTAAATTAGAGTAGTCTCCAAATTACTACCAATTCTCAATACTAATTTCCTAAAAATGAATTAAATAATTCATTGTTTAATTAATTATCTTGACTTTTTATCATTAATTAACTTCTAGTCTTCCCTAAGGTTGATTAACTAAACCAATTAAATCAAATTAGCTTTGCTCCCCAATTCCTCCAACTAAATCAATTAATCACCACCTATTTAATTAATTGATTTAGACTGATTAATCTCCTCCTAAGATTTATTTTAATATTTAATTCTACTTCATCCTTGATCCTTGACCTTTTAATCTCAACCATTCAATCCATCTACATGGATAAAATATCAATTGTTCTCCTTCTTACATGTGTCCCTTATCTAGCTCATGGTCGCATGTGCAAGCTTGCCAACTTGGAAACATCATTGACCCCCTAAAGCTCACACATTTGTGACCATCCCATTCTTTGTTCCTACATGTGTGAGAATGCCAAATTGGAGGAATCATTGTTGTTATATTGAAATTTCTAGTAAATTGAGGATCATGGACAAGTTCTATTATAATTTTCTATAGCTATATTCCAAACTTGGAGATTGTGAAATTTGTAATTGGGTTCAAAAATAACATTTTGGGTTTCATATAGATTCATGTTATGCCTCATTCTATAAAGCAATGAGAAAGGGAATAAGGCATCTAGTAGCTACATTCATAGCTTGATTATAGTCTTCATGTGCTCTATAGATCCCATTATTAAACTTGAAATTAAGCTCGCAAGGATGAAATTTTAATCCCAAGTCAAAGGTAAGCTCTTAGCTCTAGAATAATCTGTCTTTGCAAGCTTCTTGGCCATTACATTTCATAGTTTTCCAAGCTAGAACATCCATAGAAAATACTTTTTCATGTTTCCATAAGTGGCTAAGATTTTATATAAAAAATATAATCTTAACTTAATTTTAAAGTTCTTTAAATTAGTTTCTAAGTGTTTTATCCTAGTGCAATATTGATTTTATGGTTAATTTATTTAGTTTAATCATAGTCTATCTAATGTTAATCATTTAATTAATCATTTTCATTTTCTTTTCTATGCATAATTAATATATTTTCATATTTAATTAAGAGACACAAGCTCTCATTTTGGTGTTTACATTCATGCTAACAATATGTTGTCAAAATAGATAACTTTTATGGAAATAGCATTCATATCACAATTATTTGGAGAAAAATCACTTCACACTAATGGAGCTTGTTTTGGAGCCTCTTGGTGCAAAATTAACATTACAATTGCATCCAAAGGGACCAAGAGATAAATTTTGAGATATAATTTGTTATATATAGGTTATAAGAAAAAAATTCCATTTTTTGGAGGGAGAGCCAAAAATTATTATTTGTATAGATCCATACAACCATACAATTCATATTGTACATACTATGTCATACTCCTATCTAGGTCTAAGTGACTTGGTGGTTTAGTTAGTACTATATATCTCTAGCTTTTGATATATATATATTTAGCATATACACATGGGCTTTCAATTCACTGTTTATCGTTTTTGACAGATATAGTGTGAAGGCATACACTCACGTTGTTAATATACATATTGTAGAGGTTTTATTAGAGTATATGTGATTATTTACACATATACACTCAAACACATAGTCATGTAGATAAATACACATAAAATTTTAGTAATAAAAACATGCACACAATCCTATGTGAGAAATACAAATAGAAAGTGTATACACATAATCATATGGTGAAATATACAAGGATTTTTAAAAATATGTATAATTTATAATCTTGTAGTTGCATTCAAAAATATGTAGAGATTATTTTAAAGCATGGTGCTAGCTTTAAATATAAAGGCATATACATAGTTTTTGATCTATCCATAGCAAACATAGTCTACATGATATACACAATACCTTCCATGATATATATCTCACTATACCGAGAGAGGCGGTGAATCAGTATAAGCTAAAAAATTTCTTTCCCAAAACTTAATCAACTATAGCAACAATAGGCATATAAGATCTAAAAATTAAGAACACATGATTTACGTCGAAACCCTTTTGAGAGAAAACCACAGTAAAATATTTTTTATATGTAAAATTCTCTTGCAAATTTTGTAGGCACCAACCTATAGGAGACACCAATCCCCACTACTCTTTGTAGGCACCAACCCACTCAAGACATCAATCCCCATAGTTGAGCACCAACCCAACAAGAGACACCAATCTCTTAACTCAACAAAGTCTTGTCTACTTGAATATGAATTCTTCAATAAATGATCAATAAATTTTCTTGCATAAAATATCTGCTTGTAGATGAAATGCTCTTCACAAAATTGATACAATTATTTCCATACACCTTCTTTTTAGATTTGCATATGCTTCTCTTTTAAATATGCATATACTCCAATCTCAAATCTACATATAACTCATTTAGTTTTCTATTGATTATTATTTAGAATTCCACTCCAACTTTATTCAAAATAAATTTGAAATATTCTTCATAATTGTTTTGATCTTAGACTTCTCTAGATCTACTCTAAATTGAATGATATTTCATTGTGTTGCTTGTTTTTTTTCTTTTACATCCTCTTCCTTATATACACTTTTATGTGCCTCTTCACCAAGTGAGGAATCTATTCCGAAAGGGGTTGGCCTTCTTAAGAATAACTTACTTTTGAGCGCTACCTTTATGAGGTTAACCGCATAAATATATTATAATTTATTTTTATTTTTCAAAAGGTGGCACTTGCATGAAGGGGTCTGACCATATATGTAATAACAAATTGCTTTAGTTTATTTCTCCAATGTGAGCACCACTTGAGGAGGTCAACCAACATCATAATGAATATGCTTTATAATTATTTATTCTCCCAGCATGTAGACATCAAGGAATTATATTATAGCAGCAATATGATTCCTTCTTGATATAACAATTTCCTTCCTTGACAAAAAGCTCTGCACACCTTTGATATCAATGACAATAATCTTGGACTAGCAATGACATTAATAATAACAACATGAATTTCTTCTCTCCTTTGACATCAATGACAATAATATTTACAACAATCTCCCTCTTTGTCATTGATGTCAACCTTGCAAAGAAATAACTTGTGAATACAAAAAAAACATAATACTCCCTCTTTCTACATTGCTCTCCCTTTCTTTCTCTACCCCTTTGACATCATTGGCAAAGGGATGTAACATAATTCTTGATGTATCCATGATATGATTCTCCCCCTCTTTTTTTAACGCTCCTCCTATCTGTAAGGCTCCCCATTTCTATAACTCTCCTTTACTATAACACTTCCTCTTGACATCAACGACATCATTTTCCCTTTTGGGTAACTGCAAGAAGTGACCACACTAATTTTTGATCCCATAAAATATATAACACAAACACGTTATAATAAAATGTTCCCATTTTATAATGAAATGTGCTCACATTATGGCTTGGAAGAGGGCTCGATCACTACCAAGCCATAACACACTCACATTTCTATGAAGAAAAGTTCTTTTTGTCAAACTATATGCACGACCATCCTTGTGGCACTTCATAGACCAATTAGGCCCAAAAAGTTACTCATAACATACTTTTAGAGTGGGGATATATAACTAACTTTGTGCAAGGCTTTAGCCTCCAAGTGAAGGGGTTCATATGTGGTACATGACCTTGCATTCTCCAGCTATTTGTTGATTAATGGATAGTATATTTGTGGGCCCACAAGGATTAGTACACCTCTATTGAATAATTTGTGCTTGTTATTATGTCTTTTTGATAGAGTGTTGTGATTATGAAGTTCTTTTTTTAAAACCTTCAAACCAAGTCTAATATTTTTATAAAACATTTTTCTTGTTTGAAAACACATAATCCAAATTGGTATTCCCTTGAAATAAAATTTGAAATCAAGTTTAGGACTTGACCACTAGTAATAAAGGATCATGCATGTTGTGTTTCAAGTGTTTTCAACCTTGGTCTAGTGGTTTGTTCTACTTTATTTCTTTAAGAATGAATAAATTGGTGTGATCTATCTTATTGTACTTATAATAGAGTTATGTGTTGAATTTGTGTGTGGAATATGGTGGTTTAATTACATTCAACTTGAAATATATTTATATTTATATTTTCCTTATACTCTTGCACTAATGTTTTGAATGGTTGTGTGAATACTAATCATTGCAATATTAGTTTCTTTTGATTTCATCAGATATTTCATAGCTAAGAAACAAAGTTGAGATTTAGGATAGGTTTACAGTAAATTAGAATGGATTAGATTATTGTAGACTAGGATAGATAAGTAGTTTGCCATCTAAGATTCAAAGATCTAACCTATGTTTAGCAAATCCAGAGTATATGGCAGACCACTTGTTTAGATTTGAGTGTACTAGCAAAGGCCCCTTGTTAAACAAATCACATAGACCACTTAAATTTTTCCAACACCATCAAGACCTAACTAAGAAGGAACCTTGGACCTAACTTTGCAAGGATATCTTATATTTTCAAGATAAGTAGAGTGACTATCATTCTACTTGATGTTGGTTATGTTAATACCACCATCAACACACCCCTTCTCATATACTTAAGGAGGTTCTCTATCATTGAGATGTATTGAATTTTGAAGATGGATAGTGAATTATATCACTATTTAGAAGAGGTATCTTTAGCCATATGAAAGTAAGGAGAAGTGATTCCCAAGATTTGGTCTATGTTTTAATAGACTATTCTATACATTTTTTATAAAGTAATGATGCTTTGTGGAGTTTTTTTACTTGAAAGGATTTTTCCTATGTACATATTATGTAATGTACTTAATCTGTGTATCTTATAATTCTCATTTTATTTATTTTATATTTATTTGTTATGATTAGGGACCTAAGATCCTAATTTCTAATATGGTATCAGAGCTAGTCAAGAATACTAATCATTCTTACATGTAATTATAGTGAATAACATTAGCCTATTTGTGCAAGTAAAAACAAGTACAAATAATAAGTGAACTATGAAAAAATGTGTTGTCTATAGAATATTAAGACCTTGTTATAATTATAACTCTACAACAAACCTTGTATTTTCTGTCAACCAAAAATAAATAATATTAAACATATTTATGTATTTAACTGTTTCTATTTTTTTGACATTTTATATCATTTTTACTAAAATAATTCATTTTCCCAAAATAAAATAAAAATGTAATTTATAATTTTTTAATCTTAGAAATATATTTCCCATCAACCTAATTTAAGTTAGTGTACAATATATATTAAAAAGTGAAGTTTTAGTTAGAGAAAAACATGATGCAAAACACTCTCAATATAAATACCAATATAATAAAATCATAGAGATATGAAAAGATGTATCCAAAATGTTTTATTTGAATTAGCATTAAAACTATTGTAAGTTATCATCCAAGTAAGGAAATGATTTATACTTAGTACTAGCATTACGGCTAGATCTCCTTGGGGATTTTCTCTTCTCTTTAGAGAATTTTTACATTATAATAGGCTTTTTTCTCTTAGTTAATTCAAAGTGTATATTTTGCATATTTTAGTTGAAATGCAAGTGGATCATAAGGGGTGATTTCAAATCTATCATGATGTGTAAAATTTGAAATTACTTACAAAAGAGAGAAATAATTAGAAAATATGCTATAAATATTTGATAATAATAAGAGAATAAAATTTATATATAGTTTGAATACATGGATCATAAGATGTATATAAATTCAAGGCTTGCAATAACTCATAGTAGAAAAGGGACACTTGGTGACATATTTGGGTAATTCTTAATGGTTAGAGGACCAATGCATATATTTTCTAAGAGGTTTGCATTGGGAGTGGTGAATGGTTGAGTGCCACATGGGTTCACGATTGTATATTTGGTAGGTCAATATTGTTTACTTGGTAGAGAGTTCATTTTTATTTCTAACCCTCTTAGTAAAACCTAAACACATGATATTTATTTCCTATTTGGAAAGATAAAATACCCTATTAATACTAACTCTTGTGTTGTCTTTTTTTCTAACTTCTTTTAATGTTTTGCTGCCTTTATGGTAATAATTCAATTGAGACAATCTAATTAACATTTCATTATGTTGTGACTTCACATTGCTATATAATTTGTGCATCTATCTTTATTGTTTACCTTGTGTCGGGTTTCCATATGTGACTAAGCTTCAAAGTCACTCAATTTAATATCTGAAATCCTTTATTAACCTTGTGCACATTATTTCTATTTTGAAAATGACTTATTATTTTTAGTAACTCATCACTTTCCAACAATATTTTTAAAATTTGAATACAAGTTCATAAGAATTTATTCAAAAAATCTAGTTGTCAAAAAAAATAGTTCTCCAACTTTTGGTGGTCTTGGTTTATGCTATGCTATTTTGAACGGGCAAGTTCTTGCTGCCAAGCTTTACTGGCGATGGTGTACCAATCAACACCAGTTATGGGCTCATATTTTCAACCATAAATATCTTTGTGGTGTTGCTTCTTTTGAAGTTCCTCGCTATCCTCTGGAAGGGAGTGGTTCTATGATTTGGCATACTTTGAAAGTGGGGGCATGCAGTTGATTAAGCATGCACTTTTTTGGATCTATCATTCGGGGTCATAGGCTCTTTTTTGGTCAGATTCTTGGGATGGTCACCCTCCTTTTCTCTCTTCTTTTCCTCACCTCCAGTCCCTTTGTGATGTTTTTATTGCGGCTGGTTGGGATACTGTGGAGCATTATAAGGTGGCGCAACATTGTGGATCGATTATTAGTTTTCATTGGAAGCATCCTCTGAGTGGCCACCTGGAGGGTCTGAGGGGGATAGGTGTGAGCTTTCCCAGCTTCTGGCTTCCCGTGCTTGTAATTCTTTGAGGGGACCTGATGTCTTGGCTCAGGATGGTTCGATTTTTTTTGGAAAGTACTCTGTGTCTGCTGGTTATAAGTAGTTGGGTAGGCATTTGTTTGGGGACATTGAGGTCCCTTGGTGGAAGCAAGTTTGGCACAAGTTGTCATGGCCCAAGTGCAATTTCTTCATGTGGTTAGTGGCTCAAAATTGGTTTCTTACTTGGGATAATTTATGTAAATGTGGTTTCCAAGGCCCTTCTATGTGTGTTTTGTGTCGGGGTTGTGACGAGAGTGTCTCCCATCTCTTCTTTCAATGTTCCTATGCTAAGGAGATTTGGAATTTCTGGTGGAGGGTGTGGAATACGACCTGCTGGCATGTTTCCTCATTGGTAGAGTTTGTGGAACGGTGGGGCAGGGCCCCTCTTACTACCTCCTTTCTTCAAGTTGCTTGGGCTCTTGGCCCATCCTTTATTATCTGGAACCTGTGGTTGGAGAGGAATAGGCAAATTTTTCAAGATTCATTGTTGATGGCCCCTCACCTGTGGTGGAAAATTATGCATTCTTTGGGGGAAACTATTGCGGCTAAGTGTGATTTGACTGTGCCAGTGGACCCTCATGATGTTGGTTGTTGTAATCGTCTTCACCTTCCTCCTCCGCAATGGCAACTCATGCGCAATAGATGTAGACATCCTACCCCGAAGGTGAATAGGGAGGGAAGATGGTCCCCTCCTCCTCAAGGTGTCCTAAAAATCAACTCGGATGGCTCTTCTCATGGAAATTCGGGTCATGCTGGCATTAGTGGTGTTGGTCAGGATAGCTCTGGAGTTGTTCAGTTTATCTTCTTTGTTTATAATGGTCTTCATACTAATAATTTAGTGGAGGCTCAGGCCATTTTATTGGCTGTGGAGCAGGGCAGCCAATTGGGATGGCGAAGGATCATATGTGAGTCTAATTCCCAGGGGGTGGTGAACTTGTTGAATAGGCGACATTTAGATGATGTGAGCTAGCAGTTGGCTTTGATTATTGAACAAATTCTCTCTGTGTGCTTATCTAGAGTATATTACCTTCACTCATATTCCTAGAGAATGGAATGGTTTTGCTGATTGTTTGGCTAAATGGGCTTCTGATCATATTCATGATTGGAATTTGGTGGATTGGGGTCAACTACCCCTGGATTTGTCTCAATAGTTGGTTCACTTGGTGGAACTTGATAGGGCTATTTAATGCCCTTGCTTTGTAAATTTTTCTTGTTTTAATAAAAAAATTACCCCTCGATGTTAATATTTGTAGGTAGCATGGTCAACAAATAAACCTTAATTTATAACAATTTTTTTTCAGTAACTGGCTTAAAGCCTATATATATTATATTAGATTAAAGTAGAAATTACATAACGTTACTGCCATCAAGAAGACTGACCATCATCAAATCCAAAAAGAAACTAAAGCCTTCTGATTGCCTCTACTAATAATACATTACATTGTAGGCATTGTATATGCATAAACTAGTTGGATTTACATTTTTAGCACTTGGTCTTTACATGACCCTATCAAAAAGACTGTACCACCGATATGATTTAAGGAGCCTTCATACATGGTGAGTATATGCTAAAAAATCAAAAGATTAACAAACTTAGTGCTAGTGTTATTCCTCCATACGCTCAAGATCAATGGAATGCTCTCCTTGACCTTATGTTGCTTTAGCATCCTCTGCCGCCTCTGTATCTGCTTGCGCTGTGGAAGCATTCATCAGTGGAACTGTTGGAGGAACTGAATTCCCCTGATTCCAGACCTCCTTAGAATACTTCGCCCCAACTGATCCCCTTCTGACTTGTTTTGATGACCACTATTGACATGTTACACCTATCATCAATTACCTTACGTCCTAATCAACCGCCATTACGCTTGGATTTTCCCACCATTTAAACATGCAGGAGAAGTATCAATGTTGACAAGACTATACCCCCTTGAATATGATCACCTTTAATATTCTCTTTAATTGCTCATTTTTATTTATGCTTGCCTTATCTAATGTGACCACTTCAACCTTCTACTCACAAACCATGTTTCCAAATTGATCAGCTAATTTATAACAAATTAAACTAAGCCAAAGATGCATTCCTTTATGGAAGTCATATAAGATAACTATTCAAGCCTTATGAGAGATAAATATGTATAAGGATCAAATATTTTTTGATGCACAATTAGTTAATACTGTCAAAGGTTTGATTTATAGATTGTCTTAATATTTGTAATGTTGTATGTATTTTTTTTAAAATAAATCTCAATGGTAAATTTCTTGTGTATCATATGCATTGA
>VDFB02095749.1:0-34518 GCA_007258455.2 Sequoia sempervirens | reverse complement strand
AAGATAAAAGAAAAAGATTTTGGGTCAACATAGAAGAGATATGAGTGTCTCAACACCTTGTGTCATCCCCAAAAGGAAAACACTAGACAAAGAAAAGATAAAGGAAAATATTTTGGGTCAACATGGAAGATGCATGAGTGTCTCGAAGCCTTGCATCATCCCCAAAAGGAAAACACAAGAAAAATGAAAAAAATAAGATAAAAGATTTACAACATAAAGAAGAATGAAGGTACAAATAGAGGAATATCACGAAGAGAGAGATACATCAAACAAAATAGTATGGGGGGTCAGATCACGCATATGTAATCACACAAAAGATAATGAAAAAGAAATAATGCAAAAGACTAGTAAGGAACATGTGAGTCAACCTAAAGCAGGTAGTTCACATCCCAATCATGTTCATCATATATAGAAGGTGGAAAAATAGCCAAAGGTACAATAGCAAGTGCCAAACTAGGGCCATCACTAGGTTCAACACTCTTCTTAGTAGAATTATCTTTTAAGCTCATGGAAGAGGAAAACAATTTATTCAATTCACTATGCAATTGTTCATCAATCTTAGCAACATCATCATAGTCATCCAAATTAGTCACAATAGGAAGTTGAATGATGATGTGTACAGAAGGGTATAGCTCTTGTTGTGGTTGTAGTATAGGATCATTTTGTTTCGATGAAGGGGGAGACTCATCATGCATTGCTTCAGTCAAGTTTGGATCTTGATTATCTTTGTTTATTTCTTCATTCAACCTTCAAGAAAGGACATGACATCTATGCCTATGCACTCTAGCAATTTTTATTTCTTTTATTAAAACTTTCATGTTGTGTTTGTGTAGGAGTGTGCTGATCAACCATAGATTTTTTTTCTTCCCTAAGGGGGGGAATGGAAGGGACCATGGAAGGTTGTTCAACCAATTTCTCTTTGACTTTGTAAACTTGTTTTATTCTAAGAGGCGTAATGAGATTGTTTTCGTTGTCTCTTGGTCTTTTGTAGTAAATGGGTGAGGGTTCTTTCTTAGGTGGGTCTTCATTGTTTGACATGTCTTTTGGTTCAATCATGATTTCATTAATGATAGTAGGATCTTTTGAGGGTTGGGGAATTTTTTAAAGGGATATTTTTGTTATGCATTTCACCTTGAAATTTTGGTAGAATTTGAAAAAAAATTCCTCATGAGGTTTTATAGGTTACATAGGCTCAGGCTAGAAGAAATCTAAGGGAAAATTTCCATAGGAAGAAAAAGGGTTGAAACCACTATGATGCAGAGTGAAAATTTCATTGTCAAAGTGAAACTTTAAGCATTTATGCAAAATTCAAGGGATTGCATTCATGGAGCAAAGCCATGAATAGCCTAGCTTCACACAAAATTTGTCTGACTGCAAGATGATGGAGAATGAAACATCTAGTGTTTTCGGTCCTATTTGTAAAGGAAGGGTGATCGATCCCATCATGGGGAAAGTGAAACCATTATGAATCTTGATTCATGCTCTAAGTTTATCATATATTTCTTGATAAAGATCATGCGCAAGTAAGAATTCCTTAGTGATCATGTTCTCTCCACAGGAAGGATTTATTAATATCCCATTAATGGGCTTATCATAGATTTGGATGGCTATGTAAAGAGGACCATCAGGTGCATGTGTTAAGTATATTTTGTGAAGAGAAAAAAATATCAAGAGGCTTTTAAGTTTGTCCCTTATGAGGAATGACATCTATCACTCCTACCATATCATCCATAGGATCGATATCTATAGGATCATGTTGAATAGTATTATTGTTATCATCATCTGTATCAACATACATCACATCATTCTTTGTAGTTTCACTAGCTTTGACATATGAAATGTTATGATTAGGCATAGGATTGGTAAAATTTGGAAAGTTTTGGTTAGGAAGGGCAACAAAATTATTTCCTTGATCATTAACACCTCCAATAGAAAGCTGACTGGAATCAATGAGGTCTTACACAAGATGTTTAAGATGCTTAAAATGTTCCATATCATTTATGTTTTGTTGGCGATAATGAAAATAAGAATTTGGTCTATAGTTCATATGTAATGGTTTATTAGGATTGAGAGTTTTAACAAGAGGAAATGTGATCATCTTCTGCTCTAAGATTGGTTGAATCATTATGTTGGGAAGGGTACCAGGTAAGGGAGTGAATTTACTTTTCAGGTCCCCATAGCTAAAGGGTATCACTTCTTTAACAACAACTACTTGTTTGTTGAAATTTTGAGTTGTTTGTTGAGGGGTATTGAATTGAAGCAATCCTTTCCTCTATATTCTAAAAGGTTGAGATTTTTTTTGGTTTGCAGACTAAGACTTCTTAGTTTGGCTAGAGGTGGATTTTGTATCGCAACTACTAACCAAATTTTGATAATCACATAAGGTAGTACATAAGTGCATGAAGGAGGGGAATTTCATCATGGTAAGCTTGTCTTGTATATTACTTTGCAAATTCTCTATGAACATCTTTTGAAGTTGAGGATCAAGAAACCAAACATCGTTTTGGGAATAAAGAAATTGATAGCATGAGATAAAATTAGTATTCTTTTCTTTGTTTTTTTGCTTACATCTCATCAAATTAGGAAAGGTCATCTTAGTAGTCATATGCACTTGTAAATGGTTTATAAATAGCTCAACAAGTTAATTGAATGAATGAATTGAATTATTCAGTAATGAAGAAAACCATTGTAAGGAAGTATCTTTGAAGGACCTAGGGAAAAGCTTAGACGTGAGTATATCATCAAGGATAAAGTCACTACATAAGGTGGTAGAAGTAGAAACATGGTTTGAAGGATCTCCCTTTCCCCCATATTTCTCAAATCTAGGCACATCTACACCTTGTGCAATTGGTGTTTGCAATATCTCCAAGGACAAGGGACTACTTTTGACATAATATGTAGGTGGGCCATTTTGATTCTAGCTGATGGTGGAAACTTTCTTTTGATGGGATCAAACAGTTTGCAAAAATTGGTTTATGAGAGGGTCATTGCTTGTGTTATGAGATATGGAGGTGAAAAAGGTGAAGGGGTGTATGTGTTTGAGGGACAAGTGAATGGAATACTTATAGGTGGTATGGTGGTAGGGGATATGACATATGATGCCACAAAGGTACTAGGGATGCTAGTGGAAATACTGAAGGAAGGAATCACATTACTAGGTGACCGGTTGCATTATTGTTATGAATTGAGGATTGGTATAGGTAGGAATAGAGGCAATTGTTGTGGGATTAGGAATTTGAATTCCTACTTAGCTCATGACATTGTTCGAGATTAAAGGAAAAATAGTGGTTGAGGTAAGGTGTTTTCCAAATATCTTAACTTTGTTACACACAACCTGTCAAGTCCATCTTCACTTTCTAGCATGTGATGAATGTTATCTATAGTAGGGATAGCAATGTTTAAAATGTTGTCATTGCTCAATTTATTTTTTAGGTTTGTAAGTCTTCATGAATTTGGATTATGTTTTCTTGTGGAATACTAGCAACCATTGTTTCAACATGCATCAAACTACTTGAAGGTAAGGAATTGTCAAGGGTATGGTCCATAACTAGTGAACTCTAGTGTCAATACGAGGAGTGAAAGAGCTAGATAACCCAAGATCCACAACAATTGTACTATCATGTGGTGATATTAGTCTCAAAATTTGTATCACTATAGTATAAGTAATAGGACATGAAGTAGAAATGCTCATGCAAGGGATACTAAATGCAAGATGAATGCAAATGCAATTTAAGCTAAGTACAATGAAATGAAAATAATAGAAACTCTATAAACTAAAATAGAAAGTTATCAATAGAAAACAAGAGACAAAAAATAAAGTTTTAAATTCTAGAAAATGTAGTGTAGAATATGCACAAGGACTAAATCACCCAGAGGAGCATATGAGTCCTAGTGAAGGGTTTTTGCAAAATTTTCAAAAAATTCAAGTGATCTTTATGCTTTCTAGTTTGTATGATCTATAACCAAAGTGTAAATGTATATTTTATATGCTTTTCAATGATTTGAGATGCAAAAATGCAACCAATATGCACTTTCACTAATGAAAAATTTAGAAACCCTAGAATGACAATTAACTAATGCAAAATGCAATGCTGTGTTAATGCAAGCAAGATCTAGGGTGATGATGCACTCCAAATATGAATTAAGATGTTATAAATGTAGGTTGACCAAAATAAAACAAAGGAAATAATGTGGATTTTCTTTCTTACATTCTAGGACACAGAGCAAACACATCTCCCAATTATTTCATCGAATGAAAACCCTAGAGATATGAATCTAAGGTACGCAAAGGAGAAAGAGATCTTGCAATAGGGATATCCTAGGGTATTAGTTTAAACTAATGAGGGGTTGAACACAAAGCTAGGGCTTGGAAAAATAAATGAGATAAATTTACAAATACTTAAATCTAATGTAATGCAATATTTCATTAAATGGTCACCTAAAACTGTATGTAAATCAAAACAAAAAGCTGAGAGATAAAAGGTGTGCACCTAGAAACCTAAAGAGGACTGAATGATACTCTGAAATGATAAAAACATTGAATTTAAAGCTAACTAGGACTCATATGCCAAACTGGGTGATTTATTCCCATATCAAGGTTTCTCAACAGGAACTAGTTTTTGGCACTATTGATCTTGAATCTCTAAAAATCTAGAAAATGACCTATATTGGTACTCATACTCTAGAACTAGCATATAATTCAATTTAGGGTTTTCAAAAAAATCAAATTCTAAATCTACTCCTCAATGTTTACTCTATCCTTTTCAATTGATTTTTGGATTTGAAACCCTAATTTGCAACCTGTAGAAGTTTACCAATTATCTTTAATGTAAGGTGACAACTTTAACAACTTTGAACACTTTGAAAATTTATCCAAACTTTCTCTTCAAGGTTTCTTCAACCTATACTTGCAAATCACACACTAAAGAGAGGGAAAATTATTGTTTTATTAGTGGAAAGGGGTTTTCCTTGGAAAAACCTTGTTTGGTAATCAAACCTTTAAATGAAATGAAATAGGAAAAGAGAATGATGAATAAAAAAATGTAATGTTGCAACTCACCAAACCATAGCAATAAAGTGTTGTAATCATGTATGAGGTGGCTCCAATGGATGTAGATCTTTACTCTTACTTGAATGTGATAAATATTTAGTTGAATGCTAGCTTCAATCATGAAACCCTACATCACAATTGTTAGCTCAAAAACAAACATGATGCATGATGACTTTGACATGATGCTTGATGCTTGAGAAATTCTCTAAAACACTTGATAATCAACCCATGAAGACTCTTGAATGCTCTTGTGAACTCCTATTTTCTATAAGGATGCCCATTCAACTTGCTAGGATGATCTCTTGAATTCTTAGGTGAAAATGGGTGAAAGAACATTGTATTTATACTTGTTTATGCCTAATTTCCTTAAATTACAACACTACAAGTCAACATCAGATGTAGGAGAATAAAATCCTACCAAGTATTTGAATTAAATTTTATTTTGGGCCACACATGACTCATACACCAGAAGTAGCGTATGAGTCCCATTAGGCATTAATTATGGGGCAATTTTCAAAAATTCTTAGAAAGGTGAAAAACCTAGATTGGGACCCAAAAACCTAGGTGGGACTCATATGCCCAAGGTGTCATACGAGTCCCAAATCACAAAATTTGGGCCACACAACCTAAAAACACCTAAATTATTATTGGATGTTTATCTATGTTAGGATTATCCTCAAAAAGATGCATTAATTAAGGCTTGTGGATGCAAAATAAGGCTAATTAAAGCATAAAGAAGCCCAATTATTTATGAAAACCCTAAAAAAGTGTGAAATTGTGTTACCACACTTTACAACACCTTAAATAAGGTTTAATTAAGTCCATTTAGTTTACAAGGGCCCAAGACCTAATGTGAATGTGTCAAACACATTACAACACTAGATAAAGACAACATTAAGCTCAGTTTAACAAGGAGGGCCCAAACAAGAAAGGAAAAGTAAAGGGATACTTTTTCTATTGCCACAAATGGGATACATTTTCTACACTACATTTAGCCCCCACTTTAGTGAGAGGATGAGCGTGCTTGAAACTCACACTAAAGTAGATGAATATGCATCAAGAGGGGTCCAAATGTACCAATGCTAGTGAGATAGGATGACAATGACCAAGAGGGTTGTGCAAGCCCCCAAGGATCAAGATCCCATAGAAAAAAAACATAGGCATAGAAGAACACACATGAAAATGATTTATTAAGAAACAAAAAGGCACAAGCATACACTGCCAGAGACAATAAGAAAGAAAAACATTAACAAAAGGGGTGGATCAAGCTTCAACTGTTTGTGCCACACATTGTGGATCTTACCTAAGTTGTTTGTCCAAATATTTTTACAAGTGGAATAGGATTTCCACTGTGCAAAGCAACGCATGCTCACAAGGGCTAGTGGAAACTCAAGCCATCCACTAGGTGAGCCCGTGGTGAGAAACTTATGCACACAGTTGGTATGCACTCACATAGATGAGCAAGTGGCTATGGGAAAATGACACCTATGTTTGGATCCCATATGCACAACCATACCATAGCTATACCTCCTGATAAATTTTATAAGGCACCACACAACATGAATAAAAGATTCCATGAGGCAAGAAAAACTTTGTATGCTAACACTCATGAAATAATAGGGTAGCTCAACAGGAAAGCAAAGTGTGTTATGAAAGGTGGCTGTATAAAATATATTGTAAGGAACATTTAAAGGAGTTTCACTTATTCCATGCAAGGTATTAACTTATTTCATGCAAGGTATTAACTTAGGGAACATCATGCCTAATGTCTCTAAGAGAGGATCAATTTAAGAATAGAAGATTCACATCTTAGGGGATGTAGTGTGTCACATCAAGCCACTAAGAGGAATATAATATCTAAGAGAGATCATGCTCTTAGTGGAAATAAAACCCAAGGTAACCACAAAGAAAAATGTGCATCGCATGAAGTAAGAATACTACATAATGAAACATAATTTATAATTGAAATGCAAAGGAATAAGGCCAATGTATACCACCACTTTAAAGAAATTGCTAAAAGAAATTGCTAAACACCATGCTGTGAGAAATTAATTTAATGTAGGAAATGATAAATTATAACAATAAAGAGGACATGAAAGATTATTTGGAAAGCCCTATGCCAATTCATATGATTCCAAATGAAGCTACATCATGTAAAAGGGGTTTCCCCCAAAATGAAATCCCAAAAATCACATAAGTGATCCATGGGTTCAGTGTTAGTATGTCTTTGCTACAATATTTTTAGAGAGATAAGAACTATCATCATTCCCAAAATACTCATATAATAGGAAGAATGACACAAACAGAGAAAAAAAAAAGTTTCTTTCAGTTCAACATGGAAGAGACCTAAATATCTCGACTCCTTGCATAATTCCCAAAAGGAAAGCACAAGATAAAGAAAAGATAACAAAAAATATTTTAGGTAAACATGAAAGAGACCTAAATGTCTTAACACCTTGCATCATCTCCAAGAGGAAAACATAAGATAAATGAAAAAAGATAATGGAAAATCTTTTGGGTCAACATGGAAGATACCTAGATGTATTAACGCCTTGCATCATCCCCAAAAGGAAAACACAAGATAAATGAAAAAATATAAAAAATTTAAGACATAGAGAAGAATGTAGGTACAAATAGATGAATATCACAAAGAGATAGATACATAAAACAAAATAGTATGGGGGATCACATTATGCACATGTAATCACATAAAAGAAACATGGAAAAGAAAATAAAGAAAATAATAGTAAGATACATGCGAGTCAACCTATTAGCAGGTTTTCCACATCCCAATCTTGTTCATCATATACAGAAGGTGAACAACTGGCCAAAGGGACAACAGTGAGTGTAGTACTAGGACAAGGATATCTAATTCTTTCCCCCACTAAGTCCAAGATAAGAATGAGCCAAGGTATGTGATGGGAAAGATCTTGCATTTTTAAATGATTTGCAATGAATGTAAAGCATGTAATAGTGAGAATGTGATGATCATCCTACAACTATTACATGACAAGTAGCAGAATGAAATCCTCTGAGGGATTATTTCTATGATATCAAGGGTATGTGCAAGATCATCATGGAAAAAACAGGCCCTTAAGTGGCAAAAAATTTAGAAAAATAAGAGTTAGGAAACTTGACGTAAAAATTTGAATAAGTTATCTATATTATTTCAAACATATGTAAGAATAGAATCTATAGAAAATTGAATGTAGTTTCTAAACTACTTGTGGTTTTTCTTTTCTTTTTTAAATCTATTTGGTGAAAATTTGAAATTTCAATGTAGTAGTGCTTACATTTCAAGGAAAAATAAGTAGGTGTCTCCGTCTCTAATTTCACCAAACATACTGTAAAAATGATAACATTTTTTATAAGCTTTCTTTATATATAAGTAGAGGACTCCATGTCCCAATGTGATGCATATTTTTGTAATTTTTTTTTCCAAGTAAATACCATCAAGTACCTTGGTATTGTAACTTTTAAAAATTTAAAACTCGTGATGTCTCCGACCACCTTAACTTGGTCAAAAATTCATGAAATTCAATTTTGTTTTTAATCTTATAGTATGTGAAGCAAAATATGTGTGACATATGTTTTGGATTCAAAAAAAATGTGATAATCGCTAAAGCTATATATGTTTTCAATCACCCTTATCAATCAGACTTTAGTCATAATTCAAATAGAAAAATGAATAATAATAATTTATTAAATTCAATGTAAAGCATAATTTATATTGGTGGAAATTTGAGAATCTCTTTTAAAAAAAAACCCTTTTCCTTTCATCAATTTTGGGTTAAAAAAAGTTCCTCAGCCACATACCCTACAAACACCCATCATATTGACACTTTTTGACTCATCATGATCCTGCACATACCCTCAAAATTTTTAAATATTTATTTTAAAGCATGACACCCATCACTACTATGTCCAAAAATTCTATGATATTGCCAATGTGATGTGTTTGTATTCTTAGTATTTCGAAATTGATCTTCTTTCATGGGTGGTAATATAATAAATCCTTGACTTAGAAGTATGTGTAAAATTATTTTAGTTGTAGACACCAAACAAGGTAATTTTAGTTTCTTTAGTTTGTAAGGCCTTCGTTGCTTGCTAGATTAACCAATTTCTTGAGTTAGATGTTGAGAAGGACCTAAGAGGATCCTATTATTGTTATCATAATTACGAGGAATTGGTTTCTCTTTAGGAATTAGGATACTTATGTCAAGAGGAGAATATTGATATCCTAACCCATTGGTATCTTCACTTGGTATTTTTTCTATGAGTTTCATGCTCACTTGTATCAGATCCTTGTTTTCTTAAAATTGTGAATCCTTTTCCATCTATCTCTTCTAGGTTGATGGGAGTGTTGTTCACTTTGTTAAAATAATATTGTTGAATGTTTGTTTGGTTAGAGGTGCTAGGATCACCTATTGTAGGGACCTTAGGTTCATCTTGTGTCTCAATTTCACGCTGCAAAATACCAAACATCTCAAGTTGTGTTGGTTGTTTCATAGAAGGATTAAAGGATGCATTAGTCTCAAGGTTGTTAAGGAAGTCATTTATGAAGTTGTTCATTTTGTCATCATCATCTCCAATGTTGTCAACATCACAAGGAGGACATGGATTAGGAGTTGATTGAGCATGAGTGAGTTCAATTTCATTACGATTCCTAAAGCACAACTTGACACATCCATTAATGAATTCAAGAACATCTAAAGCTTACCAAAGTACATATCCATGATACAATGCAATATAATAACCTACAATGAAAGGTGTAAATGCAATCTTCAAATTAATCAGTGCACAAACTGAGTTGAATTAAGCTAGATGCATGAAATGAAAGAAATAGAAACTCTCTAAACTAATACATAAATCTAAAAACATAAAAAAGAAGCAAATAAAAAGGTTTTTAATACTATAAAATGTAGATTATGATCTAACACGGGACTAAATCACCTAGAGGGGTGTATTATTCCTTGTTAGGATTTTTCAAGGGTTCAAATACTAAAAAGTAGTCAACACAACTCCCAAAAATCAGGTAAAGCAACTTACACCAGAACTAAATCATTGAGAGCGGCGTATGAGTCCCAGATTAGGGCTTTAATACTAAGGTCAACAAATTCTTAGTGAATGTTAGTTTTCTAGTTTGTATGCAATCTAGACTATGTGCAATTACAAAATTCAGATGAAATTCAATGATGCAAGATGCAACCTATATGCGCTTTCACTAATGCAAGATTTAGAAGCCCTAAATGCAAATTAACTAATGCAAGACCTAATGCAAAGTTAATGTAAGCTAAATCTAGGACTACGATGCACTCTAAATAAAAAAATAAAGTGCCCAAAGGCTAGATTCACCAAAACAAAACCACAAAAATAGGGTTCCACCTTTTGGGAGATGGAACTAAAGGGGGATTAAGAGTCCTCCACCTATTTCACTTATGTTTTATTCATTGAAACCAAGATCCCTCAACCAATTGGCTTGATTAAGGAATGTGTTAGATGGTTAGGTTGGTTTGCTTGGGTGTGATTAAGGAGAAAAGTGGGTTCACCACCAAGAAAAGAATTGGAAAGAAGAAGATGCAAATGATATGAAAACCTAACTATGCAACCTAAGATATGAAACTAAAAAATTAGAATAATGAATTGAGAAAGGATAGAGGGCCACCTAGAAAACTGAAGATGCTAAAAAAAAGTTCTGCACTCTTGAAATTATGATTTTCAATGCACACTGGGCCTCGTATGCTAGTAGCGATGATTTAGTCTTAGTTTAGGGTTTCAGGTAGAAACTAAAATCTATAGCTGCTAAACTAGCATCTATAGAAAATGCTTGAAATTTGGTATATTGGGACTCATACACCAAAAGTAGTGATTTAGTTCCAATATTAGTGTTGATCTAAAATTTTGATATACTCTAGTGATCACTTGTAGCTTCTCTCCTTTCTGATCTTTGAGTCTGAACAACTAAATTCCAACCTATAGGTGAATTTCTATGATCTTGCAAGAAAGATGACAACTTTGACAACTTTGTAACACTTCTCCAATCTTTCAGTTCAATGGATCTTCAACCTAAATCTATAAATCACACATCAAATAGAGGGAAACATGTTGTTTTGCTAGTGGATGAGGGTTTTCCTTAGTCAAACCTCGTTTTGGTAATCAAACCATAAAATGAATAGAAATAGAATGAAAGAGTGATGAATGAACAAATATGCAATGTTGCAACTCACCAAACTGTTGGAATAAAGGTTTCAATAATGTATGCAATGGCTAGCATCAATCTAGATCTTGGCTTGAATACTTGCTTGAATCATAAGAACCTACATCACAAATGTTAGCTCAAAAATAAACATGATGCATGATGATTTTGATATGATGCTTAATTCTTGAATGATGCTCCAAAATACTTGATAATCAACTCTTGAATGTTCTTGTAAACTCTCTTTATCGCCAATTTACTATAATTCTTGAATACTTGAATTGCTAGCTTGATAGGAGAAAATATGTGAAATAACCCTGTATTTATACTTGTTTATGCCAAATTTCTTGAAATTACAACACTACAAGCTGACATCAGATCTAGGAGATAAAATCCTACCAAGAGTTTAAATTTAAAATAGGTCCACACTAAGCGAGACTCATACACCAGTTGGGGGATATGAGTCCCAGTAGCCTAGGTTTGGGAGAAAAATTTCAAGGAATTTTTAGTTCTATGCCAAATTCAGGACCAACCCTGAAACTTAGGTGGGACCCATATTCCCAAGGTGGCGTATGAGTCTCAGATTACTAAATCTAGGCCATACAATCCAAAATCACATGAATTATGATTGGTTATTAGATATGTGTAGGGATTATCCTCGGAAAGATGCATTAAATAAGGCTTTTGGATGCAAAATACGACCAAAGAAGGCATAAAGAAGCTCAATTTTAGTAGGGAGGACCCAAAAAACTATGAAAATATAAAGGGATGCATTTTTCTACACTACATATACCATACCCTGAGATAATCAAGCATATTAAGCTATTCACTATTGCATTCAAAAATCTACTTAGATTGTTACATGTTAGGTGTAATGGTTTCTTAGTCTATAAGTTATTCATGGTATAAAAACATGATTATTTATCGAGGTCTTCACAAGAGGGAACAAATAATGTGATAAGTAATTTCAATATTTATTCTAGTAATATTTGTTCTAAACTCATCCTTAGGACTAAATTTTAAGATGGGGTCATTTAGTTAAATATTTAGTTTTCATTTTTTAAATAAGAGGATTGAGATTGAAATCACAAGGATGAATTTGCATATATAGAAACACCTTACGTTGGAAGGAAATTTTGGTTGAGGACTTAGTAAAATTGGATTATAAATATGAATTGGATAAATGATAACATTTAGATAAATAAGTCCATTGAATTAAAATTGTGTGCACATACACATATAGATCATAAATAAAGAATAAAAAATTACTTAAACGAAAATATACATTACCAAATAAATAATTAATGAATACTATAATATCTTTCAATAAATTAAGAAAATGCAAATCTCATGTATCATAAGATAGAAGATACGGACTCTTAACTAAAAGATAGGTTATTGCTACTAATGACATCATTTCCCCAGACAAACCACTTCACTTCTCCTGAGAAGAAAGTTAATGAATACCATGTAACCGTACCCAATATTTACCCTATTCAACTGTTATGTTAAAGCTTGAAACTCTTCCAGATATGTAGCCTCAATATCATAATGTATACACAGACAAATTTGTTGTACAATGATGAGAACCATATAAACTATTCGGTGTCAGTCCCTGTTATTTTTGTGTCCACAGGTCTAGTCAATAAATATTCTTAATCAGCTATAGCTTTAATATTAATTCTACTTTAAATGTAGATATTGTTCCAACTTCCTCTAATATGTCCACTATTGTATCCGGTTCAAGTGTCCTTAGCGGCACATTGAAGACATGGGCGGTGACTGGAGAATCTCGCACCAATTGTTTTCTTCCATGTCAGCATAATTTTCTGGCACAATTAGCGCGCGGCTTTTACCCAGCATATAACATATCAGATTGTATGTTACCCCTTGCGTCAATATCTTTATACAGAAGGGATGTTGGCATACAAACAGGATAAAGCCCGCCACCACAGGAGACGCGCGTGGTTGAAAATATTTGTCCTTTGGGGTTTCGAAAGGAGGACGAAAAACGAAATGTGCAAATGTGCAAATGAAATAAAACAAAGTACCGCACTTAGATGGTCCCGCTTCTAAGGTTTTTGTTCGTTGTCTGACGGCACTGCTTCATTGAAGAGAGTTTTTCTTAACTCGTGTACATGTTCTGAGAACTAGTTTGTCTCGTTTTGTCTCCTTTCCGCCTAATGAATTAGGCGTCGCATTCACGGAATTTCATAGAGTTAGCTATTATTTGGGAGAACATTGGGGTTAGAGGGACCACTGCCAACTTTTTCGCGAAGGTCAGTGGGACTATGCTCTTGCTGTTTTCTCAAAATAGCATCGAACATGGACTTCTACACACATAAACACTCCACTCAACTGTTGACAGTGAAATATGAAGGAAAAATTCAATTAATTGTGTTTAGAATTTTCCATGTGACTGTTGGAGGGACCGACTGACATGACAGGCACGTTGAAATTACACGCAAGGATAAGATGTGCTTTGGTATTATGCATCCAACGTAGGAAATGACAGCATTCCATTTCAGACACTTCACGATTCTCTGTAGCAGGCAGTGGGGGGCCACCCAAAGCTATGGAAACGTACAGCTAATCAATAGTTATCCCACGTTTTTATTTTCCTTTCTTGCATTTTCAGTACCATGCATGCCTCACAGTTGCCCACAACCCATCTATATAATGCCCATTCCCTTCCCAGTCATACATACCATACTTTGTTTGATTGCTCTGATTTCTAAATACAGAGAAAAGCCATGGCTGTTTGCGTTAAATGCTTTCTCCCACTGCTGCTACTTGTTGCTATGCTTAGCCTTCTGACAGTCTCTTCATCGGTATATAATCTCAAAAACTTGTCCTCCTTGTCTATAATTGTAGTTTTCTTCAATAAGAAACAAACGAGATATCTAACTGGTTGTGTCTGCAGGCTGAAGATGTGAAGGTAACATTTCTTGTCGAGCAGCGTCTGGAATATAACGGAGTGTTGCTGATTAGTGGAAACTGTTCCGCGCTGACACCTTCTCAGGCCATGACACTCACGCCTAATGACGTTTGGGTTCTCACCGTGGTATCATATTTTCTTTTCTGTAAGATACTTTAGTCTGTTTCAACCTATATGAGCTTATTATTAATGCTTCTTCCTCGGGCATTTTGTGTGTTATATTTTAGACACTGACCAAAGGAGAACCATGCGAGTACTATTTGAAATCGTTGCCTCAAGGGTCCCTCTATGAATGCATCTGCTCATTCGGTAACAACACTGCGTTGACCGTGCCTGGAGATTATCCGCTGCCAATCTATCCGGAAATACTGATCGGCTACGACTGTAACCTGCCGGCCTGTCCTTACAACACCCAAGGGAAGAGCAGGGATGGTATTCGCCAGGTTGTATGACAATCTCACATAGTAAGGGTGTCGGGTAAGACGGAGATGATGTCCCTCCATAAATGGGCATTGTATCATCATTGACAGAATAAACGAAAGCTTTCTTAAAGCGACGTTGTATTTATCTATATATGGCTATATAATATGTCATGCGCTTTGCTAGTTTCATCGTAAGATTTTATTTTCCCTTCGAGAGAGTACAAACTCACAATGGTTGAAACGTACTAGAGTGGACGTTTTACAATATTTAAATGAATATATACATTATTATTATGTTCATGACGATTTTATTTTATTTATTTTTAAAGTGTTTTTAAGTTTTAGGAGTTATATATTAATTTTCAACATTAAAAAGATAAACAATCGTTATAGATTTTAAGAGAAATATATTTTAAATAATTTTATATTGGTATTTTTTACAAAGTTCAAAGGATTTGTCATTTGATTTACACTTATTGAAATTAATGATTTTTTTGTTTAATTAAATTTCAAGATTAATGAATAAAAAAGTGCAAATCTTATTACTTAACAAGTGTTGTGTAATGATTTTATATACAAATAATATTATTATTAAAAAATAAGCACATTAAAATAAAGATTGAAGAAAATTATTCATGATAAATTTGAATAAACATTTATTTGTTGTTTTTATATGAGTTTTATAATTATAGAAATCTATTATTTTTTAATGCTTATTTATGCAATGTTAAATATTCTAGTTTAGTTATATTCCAACTACTTTTTAAAAGGACTTATTCATAATTTTTAAATCTAAACTCACTTGTTAATTTTTTTGAAAATAATCCTGATAAACATCATTTAAAATATCTAAATTCTATAACCCACTTAAAATGCCTTAAGTGGGACCCATTCACCATTAAGGGAGAATGAGCCCCTTTTGACACAAAAATCCAAATTATTTCAAATTTTTGGTGGGTTTTTATTTTGTAAGATCTAAGATCGGCCTCTGATGTGGTATTTTGGGGAATTATTGCATAATTGTGTATAAATATAGGATTTTTCCACTCATTTTACCCCCAATCATTCAATCAATTAATCAATCAATCACTTAACCATTCTAAGCATTTCAAGCATCTTCAAGTCTACATCTACTGGAGCTATTACTTGCAAGTTTGCAAAATTCTACTTCAAAGGTTTGGTGAGTTGTAGCATTGCCTTTGGTCATTCATCATTTTCTTTTCATATTTCATTTCATTTCATTTTTAAGGGTTTAATTACCAACTTGGGGTTTGACCAAAGTAAACCTCTACTCACTAACCCTCAACAATTTTTTCCCTCTCTTTGCATGTGATTTGTAGGTCTAAGTTACAAATTTTTCAAAGAGAAAGATTGGAAAAGTTTTCATCAAATTTTCAAAGTCATTCAAAGTTGTCAAAGTCCTAAAAGAAGCTTGGAGAACACTTAAAAGTTGAATTTGACAATTTCGGACCAGGATCTAAATCAAGAGCAAAAGTATAGATTGAGAGCTACAAATTCCACTTTTGAATTTCTAGAAATCTTGAAGTAGACTAATTCGCCATGAGTGGTTAAAGAGTCCCACTACCTATACTCAAACAAAGATTTTTGCATTTCTGAGTACCCAGTTGTCTAAAACCTATTCTGCTAGAATCTTCCTGAAATAAGACTAAGTCACCCAACTTGGTGTATGAGTCCCACTTGGCCTCAAAAGTAATATTTTTTAGGATTCCAAAGCTTCATTCTATCCTTCTCCTATTTCCAAGTGCACACTTTAAATCTAATAAGTTCTTGTTACGGTTTACTTGCATTTCTAGGTCTTTTTGCATATCATAGTGTGTTTTCAAACATCTAGCATTTTCTAAGTTTTCCATTAGTAGCTACTCTCTTTTATAAGTTTTCAACATCTATGACATTCCCATTTGACATATTTCAATCTCATTTGCATTGGAATCTCAAGGGCTTGTTATTGAGTGAGCCATTAATGTTTTGGTATCTCTCTCCTTTTAGGTGCAAAACCCTAGACATGTAAGAGAGATCCACATCCAAAAAATCCTTAGTTCATTTTGGTGAACCTATATTTAGAGCATCATATTTTTGATTTAAAGTGCATTTGCATCCTAGGAATAGTTTGCATTAGCATTGCATTGCATTTTGCATTGTTTAATTTGCATTCTAGGGTTTCAAAATTTGCATTAGTGAAAAGCTCATATAGCTTGCATTTTTTCACTTCATCTCATTAAAATTTTAGTAAATTTTGCATTTCCATATCATATTTCCATAAAAAATTATAAAAGGCATAAAATTCATTTTCAAAATTAAGAATTTTTTTTTAAAAAATCATTACTTGGACTCATTCACCACCTTGGGTGAATTAGTCAAGTTGCATATTTTTCAATACATTTTCTAGCATCTAATCTTCAATTTCTGATTTTCTCTTTGTTGATTTTGCATTTCAGTTTTACTTTCTAGAATTTCATTTTTAAGCATTTCATTCTTGTTAGTTTACATTGCACTTGCATTTTCCCTACATTTAGAATCCTTTGGATGATTGTTTGGTGTCCTATTGCTAATACCTTAGTGAAAAGAAGTTCAAGACTCATGTCATCTCATGATAACACAATCGTTGTGGATCTTGGGTTATCTAGATCTTTCACTCCTAGTATTGACACTAGTACACTAGGCATAGATAATACCCTTAGTAACTCCTTGCCTTCAGGTAGCATACATGTTGAACCAAGAACTGATGATATCTTGCAAGAGAAAATATTCAAATTCATGAGGAATTAGTCCATCTACAACACCAAGTCAGCCTTGAAAATATTTTTGCTACTACAATTCCTACCATAGAAAACATTCACCATATTCTTGAAAGTGATGAAGGCCTTGACCTTGTGAAAAACATAGTTCAAATCTTTGGAAAACATCTTCCATCAACATCTAGTGCTCCTATCCCAACAAGAATTGTCACAAATCAAGAAAGAACTCAAATTCCTCCCCCCTCAATGATAACATCAATCCTTACCTATACCACTCCTCAAATCTCAACAACAATGCAACAAGTTAGTAATGCGATTCCTCCCACGGGTATTCCTACTAGCATGCCTAGTTCCTATGTGGTGTCACATGTTCTATCGTCTACCACATTACCACCTATAACCATTCCATTCACTTGCTCTCCTAGTACTAATATCCCATAACCACTTTCACATCCACCTCGTACCACTTGTACTGATCCTTTCATAACACAACTTTTCCAATTTGTTTCATCCATGCAAAAAAAATCTCCACCATAAACCAAAATAATATGGCTTGACCACATACTATGTTAAAAGAAACCCATTGTCCTTGAAGATATTGTGAACACCAATGCCACAAGGAATAGAGGTTCCTAGATTTGAGAAATATGGAGGGAAGGGAGATCCTTCTAACCATGTTAATTCCTATACCACTTTATGTAGTGACTTTGTCATTGATGATAAATTGTTGGAAAAAATCTTTCCTAGGTCTTTAAAAGACACAACCTAGGAATGGTTCTCATCTTTATCAAACAATTCAATGTTTTCCTTTAATGAACTTGTTGATGCATTTGCAAACCATTTCCAAGTGCACATGGCTCCTAAGAAAACCTTGGTTGATTTGATGAGATGCAAGGAATATAAGGATGAAACGATAATTGATTTTATCTCACACTATTAATTGCTTTATTCCCAAATTGATGTCAAGGTCCTTGACCCACACCATCAAAAGATGTTCATAGAAAACCTACAAAGTAAGATTCAAGACAAGCTCACTATGATGAAATTCCCATCCTTCATGCACTTGTGTACTGACCTATGTGATTATCAAGATTTGATTACTAGTTGAGATACAAGGTCCACTTCTAGCCGAACTAAGAAATTTGAGCCTGCTAACCAAAATAATTCCCAACCATTTAGAAAGAAAAACAAAAGGTTCCTTCAATTTAATCCTCCTCAACCTACACCTAAAAATGAAAATAACCAAATAGCAGTTGTTAAAACCTCGATGCCCTTTAGTTATGGAGATTCAAAAAGATAATTTCCACCCTTACCCGACACCTTTTATAACACAATGTCCCAAATTTTACAACAGATGATTACCTTTCCCACCATCAAAACACCTGACCCTACAAAGCCTTTACCGTTGAGCTTGAAATAAAATGCTTATTGCAACTATTATTGACAAAATGGACATGACACAAAAAATTGTAAGCGTTTTAAACATCTTGTGCAAGACCTCATTGTTTTCGGCCATTTATCTAAATCAAAACTTATGAATTTTCACTAATCCAATGCCCAAAAATAATGTTTCATTTGTCAAAGCTAGTGACACTACAAAGAATGATGTGATGAATTTTGATACAAATGATGAACATCATGATCCTATCTCGCATAATATCAAAGCTAATCCTCTGGATGAAATGGTAGGTGCAATAGACATTATCCCTCATAAGGGTTGGCCTATGAGATCTCTTGATATTTCTTTCTCCTCTAAGGATATAATTAAACATCTACCTGATGGTCCTCTCTACATAGTCAATCATATCTATGACAAGCCCACTAATGGGATACTAATAAATCTCGCCTATGGAGAGAATGTGATCATCAAAGAATTCTTAGTATTTCATCAACTTTATCAAGATGACTATGATAAACCAAAAGCATGGATCAAGATGAAAAATGGTTTCACTTGCCTTATGATAGGATCGATCACCCTACCATTACAAATATTAGATGTCACATTCTCCATCATCTTGCAATTAGATCAATTTTGTTTATGGATAGGCTATCCGTGGCTTCACTCAATGAAATTCGTCCCTTTGGTTATACACAAATTCTTAAATTTTCCATTTGACAATGAAATATTCACTACCCAGCATAGCAGATTTAACCCCTTGTCTTTGAAAGGAAACCTTTCCTTAGAATCCTTTTGGCCCGAGCCCATGGAACCTATAATGCCACGACAAGACTTCTTTTTCATAGCTTACCAAAAATTTAAAGAAAATAAATAGTATAATTGTCTCCTCGACACTCCCATCATTGATGAAACCATGCTTGAACCCAAACAAGAACCAAACAATCAAGATCAACCAACACTAGAAAATTCCCCAACATTGTCAAAAAGACCAAGAGACAATGAAAGCAACTCTGTCATGCCTCCTTGAATAAATTTTTTTTACAAAGAAAATGATAAAGTGGATGACCAACCTCCTAAGGTTTTGTCCATTCCTCCCCTTAGGGAAGAAAAGAAACCTATGGATGATCAAACCACTCCTTCACAAACACAACTCGACAAAAAAACCACAAATGGCATAGACATTACATGATCGTACAAAAAATCAAAATCCAAACTTGACTGAAGTAATACATAATGACCCTCATCCCCAAAATTATCTAATACAACAATCACAACAAGAGTTACGCTCTTCATTAGCTATTATCATTGGCCCTCCTATTGTCATTAATTTGGATGACGATGATGAGATCACTAAAATCGATGAAGAGGTGCATAATGACTTGAACATATTGTTTTCCTCTTCCATGAGCTGAAAAAAGAAATATCCTATACAAAGTACTGAACTTGGTACTCCTAATTTGACACTTGCCCTTGTCCCTTTGGCTAGCTGTCCACCTTCAATATACAATGCACATAATTGGGAGGCAGATGAATTTCTAGATGGTTTACTCACATTTTCCTTACTAGTATTTTGCATTTTATTTTCCTTTTTCATTTTCTTTTGTGTAATTTCATGTGCATAATGTGATCCCCCATGATGTTCTATTTGATGTTCTCTCTCTTTGTGATATTCCTCTATTTGTATCTTCATCCCTCTATGTCATGCATCACTTTCACCTTCTTATTTTTTCATTTTTCTTGTGTTTACTTTTTGGGGATGAGGCAAGGCATTGAGACATCAGTGTCTTTCATGACCCAAAATGATTTTTTTTTACCCTTTTCTTGACATGAGGTCATTTATTTCTTGTGTTTTCCTTTTGGGGATGATGCAAGGCATCAAGACATCCATGTCTCCTTCATGTTGAACCAAAAGATTTTCTTTCTTCATTCACCTTTTCTTTTTCATTTGTTTTGTGTTTTCCTTTTTGGGATGACGTAAGGTGTCGAGACACCCTATGACTCTTCCATGTTGACCCAAGAGATTTTTCTTTGTTTTCACTCTCTTTGTGTAATTCTTCAAGTTCTATGTGTATTTGGGGGATGATGATAGTTCAAAGCTCTCTAAAAATATTGCAGCCAAGAACATACTGACCCCAAATCCATAGATCCCTTATGCATTTGGTGTTTCTATTTTTGGGGCAACCCTTCTCTTGTCTTTTTCTCTTGTATAATGTAGCTTTACTCAGAAACATATGACTTGGCATAGGGCTTTCCAAGTTAGTTCTCATGTCTTCTATCTTGTTTGCATTTTTCATTTGCTAGTTTAAAGTAATTGCTCACAATATGGTGTTTAGCTATTTCTTTCAAGTGGGGGAATATATTGGCATTATTCTTTTGTATTTTTCCTTTTTCGGTTCTTAGTGCAGCCTTCTTACTTCATATGATGCATTTTGTCACTTTTTGGATGACATTGGGTATAGTTTCCTTCATGAACATGATCTATCTTAGCATATTACAATCCTCTTAGTTTCCTGATGTGATGCACTGCATCCCTTAAGTTGTGAATTTTCTATTCTTTAATTGGTCCTCTCTTGGAGACATTAGGAATAATGTTCCCTAAGTTAAAGACCTCTCATGAAATAAGCAATACTCCTTTGAACATTCTTTTCATTTTGCATTTTTTCTATGGATACATTGCATAACAAATCTTGGATGCCCATGGTATCATCACATCTGTTCATGAGCTCGAAGCATATGAAGTTATACTTGTCTTATGAAACTCAAAAAGTCATTTTATTTTGTGGCACATTATTAAAGTTATCAGGAGGTATAAATTTGGTATGGTTGAGTGGGAAGCCCATTCTAAGGCATTACTTTCCCCATAGCCACCTATGTGTGTAAAAGTTCATACTAGCCATGACTATATGTTTCTCACCTTCTAGGACTTCTTACCCGGCGGGTAGCCATGAGTTTTGTCACCTTAGAGTAATTATGCATTTTCCAAACAAATAGCCTAGATCTGATCCATGTCGTGTTAGACAAACAATCAAAGCTTGATCTGATTCTCTCTTTTATTTTTCTTTCTTTCCTTTTTCTCCCTTTCATCTTTGGCAGTTTATGATTGGTCTTGTCACTACTCTTTACATCATTTTCATGTGCATTTCTTTGTGCTTATGTTTGGTTTTCCATGGGATCTTGATCCTGAGGGCTTGATCACCCCTCTTGATTGTTGTTGTCATCTTGCTAGCATTGGTACATTTGTATCCCTCTTGATGTTCATGTTTGGCTACTTTAGTGTGAGTTTGAAGCAAGTTCATCATCTCACTAAAGTGGGGCCTAAATGTAGTGTAGAAAAATGGATCTTTGGACATTTTCACACTCATTTAGGTCCTTCTTGTGGATGTTGGCTTAGTTTTTCCTTGATTTAGTGTTGTAATGTGGTCAACACATTCACATTCTAGGTTTTGGGCCCTTGTGAATTAATAAGAATTTTATGATGCCTTGAAAAAGTGTTGTGAAGTGTTGTAACACACCTTCACACTTTTCTAGGATCTTTCTAATATATTTCACCTAAATAACCTCTTTTCATCACTTACCAAGCCTTATTTAAAAGTGTTGTAATAAAATTTCATGCTTTTCTAGGCTTTTCATTAATAATTGGAGCTTTCTTATGCCTTAATTGGCCCTATTTTCCACTTATAGGCCTTAGTTAAGTGTATTTTTGAAAATAATCCTGATAAACATAATTTAAAATATTTAAATTCCAAAACCCACTTAAAATGCCTTAAGTGGGACCCATCTCCATTGGGGGTGAATGAGTCCCCTTTGGCACAAAAATAAAAATTATTTCAAATTTCAGTGGGTTTTTATTTTCTAAGACCTAAGGTCGACCTATGATGTGGTATTTTTGGGAATTATTCCATAGCTATGTATAAATATATGGTTTTTTTCTCATTTCACCCCCAATCATTCAATCAATTAATAAATCAATCACTTAAGAATTCTAATCATTTCATGCATCTTCAAGTCTACATCCATTGGAGCTATTACTTCCATGTCTACAAAATTTTGCTCTAAGGGTTTGGTCAGTTGTAGCATTTCCTTTGTTCACTCATCATACTCTTCATATTTCATTTCATTTTTAAGGGTTTAATTACCAACCTAGGGTTTGACCAAGGCAAACCCCTATTCACTAACCCTCAACAAATTTTCCCTCTTTGCATGTGATTTGCAAGTCTAAGTTGTATATTTTTCAAAGAGCAAGATTAGAAAAGTTGTCAAAGTCCTAAAAGAAGCTTGGAGAAGACTTATAGGTCAAATTTAATAGTTTCAAACCCAAATATGAATCAGGAGTAGAAGTATAGACCGAGAGCTATAGATTCCACTATTTAATTTATAGAAATCCTGAAGTGGAATAATTCACCATTAGTGGTGAATGGATCCCACTTCCCAGGCTGAAGTAGAGATTTTTTCAATTCTAAGTACCTAGTTATCTAAAACCTATTCTAGTAGAATCTTCTTGAAACAGGACTAAGTTTCCCAACTTGGCGTATGAGTCCCAGTTGGCCTCAAAAGCATCAATTTCAAGATTCTAGAGCTCCATTCCATCCTTCTTGACTTTCTACATGTGCACTTAAAATCTCATAAGTTTTTGTTATAGTTTACTTACATTTCTAGGTCTTTTTGCATATCAAAGTGTGTTTTCAAACATCTTGCATTTTCTAAGTTTTGCATTATTAGCTAATCTTTTTTACTAGTTTTTAGGATCTAGGACATTTCCCTTTGATAGATTTCAATCTCATTTGCATTGGAATTTGGAGGGCTTGTTATTGAGTGAGCCATTAAGATTTTTGGTACCTCTCTCCTTTTAGGTGCAAAACCCTAGAAGTGTATGAGAGACCTTCATTTAAAAATAATTAGTTCAATTACATAAAACCTTCTTCATAGACACACATACAAAAGTACAAGTCACATCTAAAATACTGAAACTAATTAAATTTTGTGACATTTTTCACATAGAAGTTGAGTATGTAAATGAATTGATATAAGATAGTGTAGACTAAAATTTAACAAGTGTTAATAGAAGTTATTTGGTTTGGTTGTATGCATTGAAAATGATGGAAAGTGAATTGTACCTAATGAAACATTTCAATTTCAAACTACAAACTAAATCAAATGACTAAAAATTTGTTAAGAAATAAGTATTGAAAAATATTTGAGAAACTAAGAGTTTAGATGAAAAAATGAACATGATCATGTCTAATGGTGTGATATGATATATAGAGAGAAAATAGGTCTTTAGTATCTTCAAAGATTATTTTCATATGGATTACTATAATAAGGAAAATATGGATGGTTGTATGAAGCTTTATGGGGTTTTTTATGTACATATTAAAGAATATAAATGCATTGCACCTTTGTTAAGACATGTAATTTAATTAAGTAAAATATAACATAAATGTAACTAGCAGTTTCATGTACTAACATGCAACAGTGAGACAATAGGCAGAGGGGAATATGAAATGGAAGTGACGTGCATACACTGAGGATGAAGCAAGATTAGAACATCAATGCCACCATTGGGAGCAATAACTACCAAAGGCATGTGTAGAGTTGGATATATGTCATAGCAGATACAAACAACATAGTTACATACTGATACATTGTATGCAGTGGTGGACAATGTATTTCCCCTCTGTGTAGATATTTATGTATTCTATAGTAGATAAAAACATGATTGATACATAGTGTTTCGTACTTGTTGTATGAAACATTCCACAAAAGGGGAAGCATAAATATGCAATGTTGGTTGCAATGAACAATATAGTATTTTGTGGATAGCACCTTATAGAAGATTCAACCAATACAACACTTTCAACAACATATTTTTGAAAATGAAACAATAAAGCCTAAGGCAAAGAATGATAATAAAAAATGCCTTATAGAAAGAAAGATAAATAGTATAACACTAACTACTTCATTGCATTGCAAGCATACCCAGAAAAAAGAAGCCATAAATGAAATAATATTTTTTTTAGTAACAATATTCAAAAAGAGAAAGATTCATAGTAAAAAACCTATGGAAGAATGTAGACTATTCAAGAGCACCGAATTGAAAATGGAACATTATATTAACATAAATTGTATAACATTAACTATTTTACTGCATTGCAATCACAACCACACAAAAAAAGCCATAAATAAAAAATTATCTGTTTCAGCAATGAGTGAGATGGAAAAACCCATAAAAGTAAAAAATTCATAGCGATAAAGCCATGCAAAAGTTGTATTGTAAGTGTTATATGGAACATTGATGCCACCATTGATCAGAGGAATGGACAATATTTTATCTCAAAAAGGTAATACAATTATGTGAATTCTTAGAGTGTAATTGAAATGTCAAATAAGTGTATTTACATAAGCAATGAAGAACCTTAAGAATAAAGAGATAATTCCATCCACACAATCCTATTGAAGATTGATACAAAAATTTGAAACTGTATTTTTTTAATTTTTATTTCTAATCATTCTCAATATTCATTTACAAAACATTACTTCCTCAAAATGCCCATAATGCAATTTGAAAACTAAACCTGCGGCGAGGTTGACCTCATAGAAGATCTAATGTTGTGAAAAGATCCATAGTACTGAAGAATATAAGCTAAGATAAGAGATCATTCACTAAGACAAAACTATCTTATGTGAAACATAATTTATTTGTTTTGAGTATGGTCTGCAAAAAAATGAAAGGAAATGTGAAGTTTAGTACAATGAATATGTGTAATTGGTAGACAATATGTAAAGTAGGGAAAATTAAGAGTTCTATAATTTATAAGAAATAGTATGCAATGCATTTCTAATAAAAAGGCATTAAATAAATAAGATGTAGGAATACCTTATGGGTGCAATAGGATGTAGCATGAACAAAAGAAAAGAAGGCTTGCTCTCCACCCTACCATATTGGGTCATGTAGCCAGATGGGCTATCACCAAACGCCCAAGCAAGAACATACATTTCCCACCACTACATGATCAATGGTGAAATCAATGCTTTAGCACTTGAGAATTTTTGCTTAATATATGTTGTTTTTGGATATTTGATTGTGTGTGAGTTTGTCCATCCATAAATAAAAACATAATCCAATATCCAGTAAGAAAAAATCTAGAGCATTAACCTAGAAATTCTATCTAGTTACAATAAGCCTTTTGCATTTTGAGAAATATATAGTTGTATTGTTTACAAAAAACAATTTGACATGTAGTTGTGAAATAAGAGATGGAGTAATGGAAACCTAGCCTTACCTTTATCTAAATAGAATGTACTCACAAATTTTACAGCATGCCAAAAATGTGATTGCAAAGCTATTTTGTATTGCAGGGATGTGTATCTACAGTTCAGAACATGTGCAATCTAAAATTGTTTCAATGGATATAGTTAGACACAAGGAAAATTTGAAGTTCAGTGCAATGAAAATGTGTCATTGGTAGACAATATCTAAATGGGGAATATAAACAACTCTATAATTTATAAAAAATAATATCTAATGTCTCTACAATAGAAGAGATCATATAAACAAGATGTAGGCATACCTTTTGTAGAGACTAGGAGACAATACCTAGAAAATTATGCCTTCCCTATAATTATTTTCTAGCACCTCGCAATTTTGTTGAGCTGAAATCAGTGTTATCCATTTTTTAAAATATATACAGTTGTAGCATTTGTGATAAAGAATTTCAGATGTAGTTGTGAAAGAAGAGATGGAAATAATGATATATATCCTTACCTTGTATACAAATGGAATATAGTTGCAACTCAAAAACCATAGAAAACTTGTGAGTATGAAGCTATTAAGAATTGTCAAGATCTGTAGTTGCATCTAAAAATGTTTGCAATCTAAATTTTTTAGAATCTGATATAGTTAGAAACAAACGGTTCAAAGGTGATAGCTCTGGAAGTGACATTATTGGATAAAGGAGAGGAAGATATTGAGTGAAAAATTAAATATAAATAATATTTTGGTCAATTGAGGAACAAGAAGGAATCAACATTTATTGTTGGAGGCAAGGGGAAACACAAGGCAATAGTTGAATATCAACTTCTCTTAGTAATCACTGTAGAAGTAAAACCATGGCTATCTTGGAAGAAGTGATTGCAACTACATTATTGATCAAACAAGAAAGAAGGAAAATTAGGAATGGTGGGAATTATAAAAGCATTGAAATGAAAAGGAAAAGGAGAAGTGGTATAGTTATCGTTAAGAACAAAAAAATTCATCATTATGAGAATGCAGAAAATTGTTGGAGGCAATCCTCTTCTTTGATTTGAAGTGCATTGTATTTGTTGGAATGAAACCTAGAGTATCTTTCAAAAGAGAAAGTTGGATCTATGTTTTTGATTTAACATGAGAGAGAGTTTTGAACATTAGTCCTTTCCTTTCTTTAGTTCCAATATCTATTGTAACTTTCTCTAGTGTCAGGCCTTTAGATTTATGCATTGTTATTGCCCAGGCCATTTTCAAGGGTAGCTTCCTTCGGCTGCCCCATGTGATTGGGGGAATCAAGATGTATCTTGTATTGTCTTGATCCCATATTGGGCCATTGTAGTTTGCGAAGTCAACAAAAACATATTTAGGTAGTTGAGGTGGTTTAACACCCCTAACATATAAAATAGCCTTCACTAAACCCAATGATCCATTAACCAAGATAACTACCACCAAAAGATTTATTGTGAACATTAATTGCTAGCCGATTACAAGCAAGAGCTTTGCTTGAAGTTGTTCATCATCACCATAATCAAGTGTGTTTTGCTGAGAACTTTTAGCAACAGTAATTGTAATTAGAACATTTAACTGTTGAATCTTTTCCCTATTGTGTAAAGCAACCAACCTATTTGTTGGGAATAAGTGGATAGCCTCATCAAAATCTTGCTTTTGCTTGGCTGAAAGCATGGAATTTATTCAATTCATAAGAATTTTCCATTCAAACTGGGATGCCTTACAATTTCTAATATTCAAAAGGAGTGTACGAAATTGTTGCTATGTATCGGATTGAACATGCTAGTGAAAGATAGTGTCAAGTGTGACAACAATATTAAAAATGTGCCAAAGAGATAATACTATGGAGCGAGAAGCGTAGATAGGCCTATCCAAAATAGGAGGTATATGTGCCAAGTCACCCACGAGTATAATAAAGACACCACCAAATGGCTACATATGTCTAGCAAGGAATGCTTGTTGTAATTGACTATCTATTTTAAGCAACAACTTGGGCCCCAAGAAGCTCATTTGATCAATTAATATGTACTTAATATGCTTGAAGTCCTCTTAAAATATGGTCAGTGGATATCCTTTTAATGAATTCATATCTCTAATTGGTACCCAAAGAGTTGTATGCACTATGGAGGCAGGAATATTGTAAGCAACCACAACTGTTGGTGCCAAAGAAAGTAAAGGATTCATTCTATGATTCAGTGATGTATTTAGTGCTCTTTGGATCTTGTCAATAAGGAATGATTTACCTATGCTAGTAGTTCCTTGAATGATCATATGCAATAGTGATGTTGAAAATGGGCTAAGATGGTGTTGTTCAATGATATTCAGAGTAAGCTTTTGTCTAGGAGATAGCTAATGACAAAGTGTGAGCCCTGCCAATGAGCAAAGAGTTTCTTCAGCAATATGCAATTTACTTGTTGAAATGAATTGTTCAATAATGCTATGTAGATTCTCTGGAAGATGGTGTGTGCCCCACTTGGATGTAACACCCCTCCGTTTTGGATATTTGGATCAGCAGGGTTCTTTGTATGTCTGATTATGCTTATTATGTGACTGTGAACATAGTGATTATCTTATCATGAACTGTTTGGTGATGCACATGTTATATCATGATGTGACGATTGTGTCTGAACATGCTTGGACTTTGGAACTTGATTACTTGTGATCATGATTGATTAAATGATGTGGAAGTTATATGTTGTTGTGATGTTCTTTTACTACGATGTTATCCTTATGGCATGATTTAGAATAACTTAGAAGATATCTGATTAAATGATGTTTATGCTATTGATCATATCATTGATGTTAGATGTGTCAGTTAGAGATACTGTATTGGTGAAGGAGATAGATTGTATCACTTGCTTGCGAGCGCCCTACAATTTTGAGATTTCCTCTTCACGGCATGTTTGATCATAACATACATATACATGTTGCACGTTCGACATGTTCTTTGTTGCAGGTTTGCAGATACATGACATCGACTCCACCTGGTCTCACAGGTGTGAGCATGTCCATTTACCAACGGTAATTGATTGGGAGATAGTAGCTAGGTTTTCTGAGCCAAGTCGTCACCCTAGTCATAGCGTGTTGTCGGGTTGTCGTTGGGGTCAGTTGTTTTAACTTGGTCAATTCCCCTTGAGTGTTTATTTAATTTTAAGTTTAAAGTTTATTAAATGACTTGCGTAGTTTAATTAATGATTAAATGTGTTTAACTGCAAGTTAAAAGTGATTAAATGGCTTTTGAAATTTATAAATGATGATTGTTTTGTCTTTTTGAGATGTTGGAAAACTAGTGATTAATTAATTAATTTAATTTAATTAATAAAATAATCTAATTTTGAATTAGATTTATTTTATTGATTAATTAAATTAATAGGGATAAATTAAATCAATTTAGTCATGTTGGCATCATTAGATATTTGGATTAAATCAAAAATTAGAAATATGTTTTATATTTTACTCCTAGAAATAAAGTTGAAAAATAATGTTATTATGAATTGTTGAATTATGAATTGTTGAATTATATTTTGTTAAAAGAAATTTATTTGACCTTGGGGTTGTAAATATATTTTTATTTTAAAAGGATATTATGCAAATTACACTTGGAAATAGAAATTGTTTTATGATTTTGCAAAAATTTTTTAGCAATAAGTTTGGTGGGTGAGTCCATTTTAGGGCTTTGACAAATTTGGAAGAGGGGCTTGCATAAGGAAATTAGGAATTTTTTTTGAATTTTTAATTTTGAAAATGGAGGATGGAAATTGGAGAGCAATAAAAATTCTTGTGGGGATTTTGGTGGAGAGCTAGGAAGTGGCTAAACTTGTGGAGTTGAAGGAGGGCTTGGAATTCTCCATTGTTGAAAGCTTCCAAATTTGGAGAAAACACAAGGTTCCACCATTTTCTCCCCTCTCCTTCTTCTCATTTTGTTTGTTTAAAAAAAAATATAGCTTTAGATTCTTTGAAAAATCCAAGGAAAAGCTTTCAAATTTGCTAAAACTGTAGTTAGATTTGGAAATAGAAACTTAGAGAGTTTCAAATGAAGAAATTTAGCTTTTTGGTTGATTTGAAAAAAAAACCCAGAAAATTCATCATGTCATTTGTTTTAAATCTTTCTCCTCAATCTTTTCCTCAAGAAAATCTGCCAATTTGACTGTGATTATGAAAAATAAAAACATATATTTATTTTGTGAGTTCTGGGAATTTTTGATTTTCAAAATTTTGGGTTACACGGATAAAATCCGTTGTTCACAGGTAATAAACAAAAATTTTAAAATAAAAAAATAAAATAAAATAAAAATTTTATTTTTTTGGGCCGTGATTGTTGGGTCGGGTGCTGCCCAGGCCGCACCCCCCACCATGGGAGGCGTTGCCTGTGAAGGCAGCGCCAGCACTGCCTTCACCAGGCAGCGGCCCCCATGAGTGGAGGCGGGGCTGCCTAGCAGTCCCAGCAGGGGTCGAGCCCTTGTTCTGGGGTTGTGTAGCAGCAGGGAAAAACCCCTTTTGCATCTTTTAAAAATAAAATAAAATAAATAAAGTTTATTTTATTTCATTTTTTTGATTATGTTTTATTTTAAATAGATTATATTACATATACATTTTATAATAGATATATATATTATATATATTATAATATTATAATATTATAAGTATATATAATATGTATATATTAATAATATATATATATATAGATTTATAATATGTTAATTTAAATAAATTTTGTATTATGAAATTTTAAAAGGGTATTTAAAATTTATTTTTAAATAACCTATTTATATGCAAATAAATGATATTTATTTGGCATATTAAAATGATGTTAAATCGTAAATAGAAGTTTTAAACTGTTTATGTGATTACTGTAATTGAAGGAAATTGATATTTTAATAAATAGCCGTAATTTCAAAAGAACTGATTTTAAGCAATTATTTAAGGAGTTGATTTTACCACCAAGTTGTAATAATACAGAGCTCATTTAATTAATCGAATTTATTCAAATTTGGTCTTAATCGGGAGGTCTTGAAATTTGAATGATATTTTAGGGGCGTACATATAAATAATATTTGAATATCTAATATAGGAATTTAATTGGAAATGATTATCGCATTGGTATAGAGGAAATGTAATTAACGAATGATCAAATGTTTTAATTGCAATATTGATTTTGGATTTCGATTAATTTATTTATCTTGTGTTGAAATATAGATTAAGTAACTTGATTAAGTGTTTACTTAGTAAAATATCCTGATTAGGAAGACAATTATTAAATGGAGAGTTAATGATTGACTTAATTCAATCAAATGACCTTATTTATTAAAAACATTTGAATATGGAATTTAATTGTGAAACTAGGAGATAAGGGAAGATTTATTTTAATCAGATGTTTTAATAATTAAATTGTTTGGTTATGGAACATAATGGTGAAACTTAGAGTTATCAAATGATTTATTTTAAACAGATGAATATGTGTCAAATGTTTGATTTATTTATAATTTGATTTTGATTATCTTAAGATGACTTTTGGTCACTTAATCGAAGCCAAAGTAGAAGTTATATTCAAATGAATTATTTTGAATGTGGAATGTTATTAGTCAAATGATTTATTTTTAAAAAAAGGTAGATTTTAAATGTTCAAGTGTTTTCATTTTCAAGGTTGAATTTTATTAATATATATGTAATTGGGAAAACGAAATATACCATAGGTATGAACCCCCTTAAAGTTGTCAACATGCTTTGAGTTACTTTTGAGTTGTGCAGATAAGTCAATTAAGTACTTAATTCCTTGTGTGACGAAAGTGCTTGACTTATTATTTAATCTAAATGCTTTGTTAAACAAATGGTTTCATTTTTAGTATTTGGTCGTGAAGCTAGAGAAATGATTGTTTATTTGAGTCGAATGAATGTATGTATTTGAACACGTTGATTAGAGAAGTTACTTGTAAATTTAGAGTGAATGATTGGGTTGCAAATACTTCAATGTTGGAAAGTGAACATGATGTGTTTGATTGAGTAATTGCAAGAATGAAAATTGTGATTGACTGGGTTTAGGAAACCCTAACATTAGACATTGAATTGCCTGGAATGCTTTTATATCATGGTTCTTTTATTTTTCCTGGTCGGGCAAATGGGGTCGGGTCTATGTAAGTCTTCCAGAGAGGTTCTTTAGAGTGGGATGTTTTGTATAGAGGTTCAATTTATGAATCGCCTTGGATATTTTTGTAGAGTTGTACTATGTTGTGGTACCCGGTTTCCACGAACGGGGATTTGTGCCTCTTTGGAATAGGAGAGGGTAATGTGATTTGTACCTCCTTTGAAAGGAGTGGGTTTCTGTAATTGGTTTCCTCCTATGTTTGGAGTGGGTTTGTTCTTTGCTTTCCTCCAGTGTATGGAGAGGGTTTTAACCTTATTTTCCTCCAGTGTTTGGAGTGATTTTTCTTGTTTTGTTACCTCCTTGGATGGGAGAGGTCGTGTTATCTGGTCACCTATTGTGATTATAACCATGTGTGTTGTCTTAGGAGAGTGGCTTGCAAATGGGCGCCGGAGCACAAAGTGGTGCCAGGATAACCCTTTGCAAGTTGGTTAATTAAGTGATAACTAAATAAACTTTTAGAAGTTTAGGATGCATCAAACATTAAATAAGTTTAAGTATGCCTCGCTCATGGACCCAAGGGCTTGTTGTAGACTTGGGATGAGATCGGAAGGCCTGGAATGGCAAGATCACCTATCTCGTCTTCACGAGAGTTATTTGGTTCCGCATGAGTAAGCATGGGTGTCGAGAATGCGGTAGAGGCTACTAGGATAACCCGTGGAGTGGGGGCCGGGGCCTAGGAAGATTCCCAGAGGATATCCCTTGAAGAACTATGCGATGACACTCTTCCTAAGTCAGTAGTTTGTATTTGATATTTGTGTCACTCTTGATCTATTATTTGTCTGGAAATAATGTAACCTATGTCAGTGATGTGAGTCATGCCTAGAGTTGCACGTATGACCGTTTAGTCATGTGATGAGGTCTTGTATTATTTTTGTATCAGTTTTGTGTGGCCCGTGTCTCGTGGTAGATGGTCTTGGGTAGGAATTCCTGGTTACTATCTCCTAGCATGGAGGGAGTGGAACCTTTTGGATTCCACGTGGTCGGGTGGCATGCATCTTATTCTGTTGGTTCTTCTTAATGTTTGTGTGTTCATGATTTCTAGCTAGAGAGCTCGTGGGAATCAGTTTCTTCTCATGCCTTGTTCTCTCAGTTCTTATTGTATTTTATTACCCCTCAGTTGTTATCGAGGTGGAATTTATAATATGTAATCATTTTGTTGGAATTACCTCATTCGGGGAATGAGTGTTGTAATCTTATTGTTTAAATATTGTTAATTGAAATCTTTTGGTATTTCTTATCCTTCATTGTAAGTTATCTTGTATGGAATGTATGCTGTCTCATTTCCTTAAGTGATTAATGTTTCAGCTTATATAATGTTTGTTTTTGTTTGGGTTATAAAGTAATCTTTGTCTCATGGCCTTAGATGTTGTTGGCAATGTGTATTCATCTTACATGTTATTTGTACTTAAACAAAAAAAAAATTGGTACGTTTAAGTAGGGAATTGCAACTTCCTCTAGGGTTGCATGAGGCATTACATATCTATATAATAGAAACTTATGTATAGATGGTTGATATTTTTGTTTTTGTAGGAGACGATGTTTGCAAAACAAAAAATGAAAGTGTTACCCACGTATAATTTTTTTCCCAATCCATTTTGTAGGAAAAAGCTAAAGTAAATTTGTAATGGTCAATGGATTTTTGTGGGATTCTTTCATAACCCATTTTCTTTGCAATTTGTTGCTTTGCTAGTTTGCTATTTTTATCCATTCATTTTTCACTCACAATATTTTTGTGCTTTGTGCAATCAACAATGCGTATTTATGTGCACCTAAGTTGAGATATATATGTAGATATATGTGTGTGTGTGTATATATATATACACATATATATATATACATATATATATATACATATATATATGTATATATATATATGTCTATATATACGTATGTATACATATAGATATACTTACAAAAATGTATTCAACAGTACCTATCAAAAATTGAAACAATATAGCCTCTTCAACACCACCTTATCGAAAATAGAACAATATAGCCTAACCTAGAGATCAATAATCAATAGTCCATAATGCAATCAAATTTCAACTATATAACATCAACTATTTCATTCCAATGCAACCATAACCACCAAATAGAAGCCATAAATCAAACAATATTGGTTTAAACAACTACCAAGATACATACATATATATACATATATACATACATACATACATACATACATATATATATATATATATGTATATATATGTATATATATATTTGACGCTCCTTTATTTCCAAACAACAAATTCCTAGATATGCATGCAATTATGCATAATGGTGGATTCTGTTTTTATGCAGGTGTGCAAAAATAGATGCAAACAACATCAATATGCATATTAGGGCATACAACAAGTATA
>VDFB02095748.1:0-40002 GCA_007258455.2 Sequoia sempervirens | reverse complement strand
TTTATTAGATCTTGCATCAAATTTTCCTAAGCTCTCTTCATCTCTCCTGATATAGCATTTCCTTCCAAACATTCTAAAATATTTAATAGTAGGAGTCCTTCCATACCATACTTTATAGGGAGTCTTTGAACTATTTTCTTTTGCTTGTACTTTATTTAGTATGTAGACTGTAGTATGAATTGCTTCTCTCTAGTAGAATTTCGATAGGTTAGCTTCCTTCATCATTTTTCTTGTAGCTTCCTGAGGAGTCCAATTCTTTCTTTCAAACACTCTATTCTACTGAGGAGTCCTAGGGGTAGATAAATGCCTCTTTATTCCATGATTCTCACAAAAATTGGTAAAGTTATTGGAGGTGAATTCTCCACCTTTTTCAAACCTCAAACATTTGATATTCATATCCATTTCATTCTCAACCATAGCTTTGAATGCATTAAACTTATCTAGAGCTTCTAATTTTTCTTTGAGAAAAGTTACCCAAGTCATTATAGAATAAACATCAATTAATAGCATGAAATAAATGTCGCCTTGAAAACTTATTGTTCTTGTAGGTCCACAAAGGTCTGTATGCACCAACTCCAAAGGACTAGTAGAAAATTTTTCTTTGACTTTGAAACTCCTTCTAGCTTGCTTTCCAATCTAGCATTCCTTACAAACAACATTGATAGGCTTTGTAATCTTTGGCAGATCTCTTATAGATTGAATTGAACTTATCCTTACTAGGCTATAAAATTGATGTGACACATTCTTCTATGCCACAGCCAACTTTCATTAATTTGAATCATAAAATGTATACCATTAGCACCTTTAAGTTGGTAAACATTTCCATCTATCCTTCTCGTAATAATCACTGTATCAGAGCCTTTTTTGATCTGACAACCATTATCCTAAAATACAAGATTATATCATTTACTACACATCTATCCTACACTCAAAAGTTTATACCGCAAACACTTAACGTAAAGAACAACATTTGTATTATGCTTTCCATCAAAATTGATTGAACCTTTTCTGCATATCTTAGTAGATGTATCATTGACAAACTTAACTAAACCACCTTTGAACTTTTCAAGCTTAAAAAACTTACTCTTATCACCTGTCATGTGATTTGAGCATCCACTGTCAATGATCTAGTTATTCTTCTCTTCCCTAGCATGAAGAACAGTCACCATTGCTCTTGTTCTCAGAGTACTTTCCTTCACATACATCTCTCAAAGCTAGCAGAATTAGTTCCAACATTTAGAACCATGAGCAAGCATTCATCATCTTCATCATCAGGGTAATCTAATTCATCATCAAATATACTAGCATCTTCTCTAAAATATTAACTTTTCTTAAATGATTTACCTTTATTCTCCTTAGGTCCATCTCTTGAAGCTTTGACAGGACATCTTGAAGCATAATGACAAATATTTCCATAGTTAAAGTGATTGAAAAGTAACTTACCTCTATATTTTCTAGTACCCTTTTTCAATTTCCTCACAAAGTTTGCTTCCAACTCATTAAATTCATTCAGATCATATTGCTCATTCTTCTCTACTTTACCAAATTTAAAATACTTAGTCTCTTTCATTGAATCACTTGAACCAAACTATCTTAATTCAAAAGTAGTTAAAGTACCAAGCAATTGATCTATAGAATAGTTATTTAGATTATGAAATTCTTCAATAGAAGAAACCTTATGACTATAGGATTTAGGTAGAGTTCTCAGTACCTTCTTTACCACCTCATCATCTTCAAGATTTCCACTAAGGCCTCTGATGGAATTAACAACTTCGTCCATTTTTTGCATGCAGCTAGTAATATATTCATTCTTTGACATACACAAGTTTTCAAACTTGATCTTTAGGTCATACATCTTAGCTTACTTGACTTTCTCATCTCCTTCATAAATACTTTCCAACTTTTTCCATCTATCTCATTAGCAATTTTAAGATTCATAACTTCCACAAGTTCAGTATTAGAAAGATCACTCAAAAGAGCATACCTTAATTTCCCATTGTTCTCATAGGCTTTAATCTCATCATTAGTGCTCAGACCATTTGTAGGCACAATATATTTAGATTCAATAGACTTTGGAACTCCAAACCCTAGTGAAACCAGAAAACCTTCCATTCTAGTCTTCCAGAATGCATAATTAGATCCATCAAACAAAGGATCCTCCTTCTTGTGTGCCATCCTAGATCTAACTCAAGTGGTTAAGCTTTCTTCCAAGGAACCTTGCTCTGATACCAGTTGTTGCATGCACATGACAACTGAGAGGGGGGTGAATCAGTTTTACATTAAAACATCAAAACCCTTATTAATATTTAGATCTGCATTATTTCTTAAACCCTTAATAACCATTCAACCCTTATCATGCACTAACAAAGTGCAGTTCCATGAAAAATAGTAATACAAACACATCCAAACACATAAGAACACCATATTTATGTAGAAAACCCAAGAAGGGAAAAACCATGGTGAGGATTAGCTCACAATATAAAGTAACTCCAACACCAAATACATTAGGCTCACTACCCAAAAGAAAGAAGGGATCACTTCCAGATTACAAAAAATAAGAAGGAAGAATGTTATAATGAGAAATCCATATCAATGCAATAGAAAATTCAACCACATCACCAACACATTTGTAGCCATTTTGAATATTGTAGACACCTTCTGCTCACTACTTCTAGTAGTCTAACTCATTGAAGCTCACATTGCACTTCAAAAATTTATACTTCACACCTCTGCAATTCGCATCACACATTTCACCACACAACTCTTCATCAACACAACACTTATTTATACCATCTTCAACCTTGAAAACATTATACAATTTTGGTTTTTCACCTCAACTATGAAAATTCAAATTAGGTTGACACTAAGCATTCACACAGTGGAAAGGAATGAAAGTGGACCACACCACACCTTAACTTGGACCCAAATCATACATATACACCATGCCACACTTCCACAAACATCGAAGCATATCCGTAGCTAGTGTAAACACCCAAGGTCGGTCGAACCTATGTTAACACCATTAAACATTTAAGTACACACTTATTTTGATCCAGAGATGACTCGTGGACAAAAAAAACACTTGAACACAATCTGGAATATTTTGTAAACACCCTAAAGTTCAACAAATTCCTTCACAACATAATAACACACTCATCCTATGCAAATGGTTAACCTTCCACACATTGCAACACTTGAATCCAACCTTGTGGAGCACCAAAACACAAACAATTCAAACTAGGGATAGATACTAGCAATATAAGCATACTTCCAGAACTACAAGACCACAAGACAAACTACGAAGAAATAGAGAGCAAAACCATTTCTCCCAAACACCACTGTACTACACAGTTCACGCACTGGTGAACATAAATTCCTCTACACAACAATCTATAACTTAAAAATTTGGATATAATACCTCTAAAAATCTCTAGTCAACATATTTGAACCACACAAGAAGATCTTCAACCATGAAGAAATGTGGAGCAAAACTAGGACACTATTCTGACACACAAAACACTTCTCCAACACACTATTTTCTCATTTCTTCAAAATTTCTCAAAAGCACTTGGAAACCAAGAACCACAAACACATTCTGATAATCTGGAATACCTCCTCATTACAACTAAACCAACTACAACATAGCAACTCAACTATACATATTCTTATCAAAGCAACACTAGAGTTTGACACTAGCAATACTTACTAATGACAACATAATGTAACCAATCAAAACATCACCAAGGTTGATGTCAATGCAACAACAACATAAATTTGTTGAAATCATTAACAACACAAACTATACATACTTGCAACAAATAATGGCTATGGATGTAACAATATTAATCTCATCAATTAAAAAAAAATATGGAGATGTGATCTCGATAGGAGTGGAATTAAGGAGATAGGTCTTTGAACCATTAGATTATGCAAGACCTATAATATACTCAAGCTCCTCAAAAGTATCATCGTTAGAAGGTATGCTATATACATCATCAAGATGAATGAGAAAATTTATAGTAGTATCATCTAGGAATGAAGAGGTATGATGGTCTCCATAGATCTCCCAAAGACTAGTCCAAAGCATGTGAAGACAATCAATATATGATACAACACAATGTAAAGATCAACATCGGAAAAAATCTATCCTACAACATGATCATTGATATTACCCCATGTTGATCTCATCCTTGGTGTGTCTAGTCTAGATATGAGTCCATAAATACAAGGAAAATTATTAACCCACCTAAGATGTGTCATGATGTCATTTTTGCAAGACTCATAATTATCCTTTTCTAGGATTGCTACAAAAGGATGAACAAAAACCCCATGATACTTTCTTAAATGATAAAATTAGATACCAATAATCTCAACACATATGGATCAGCTAAAATGAAGTCATCCCATACAAATAGAACATTTGTAGGTGCCAAGATGTTCAAATAATCAACAAAAATCTGAAATAGTGAAAAAACTAAATAAAATATACCTGGGAAAGTTTTGGAAAAATTGCATGGATAGTTGTGTATATATTTGAAACACCTTTCCAATGCTACAAGAATCATGAAAATTAGAAATATTGGTAATAAATTATGAGATTAAGAATGCTAAAAATGATGATCTAACTTTGAAAAGTGATAAAATATAACAATAGTAAAATATATTAAAAATGCTCACTACTAGAAAGTGCTTAGAATCATTTTTCTAATGATATCTCATTTGTGAAAAATTGACTCCATTTTCCCAACTTACGGTAAAAAGAAAAAATTCCCATTTTAGGCATGCAAACTAGGGTTGTGTGGCCCCTAGTGTCTAGCCAACGGTGAGATGACAACTCTCTAGTAGTGAAAGGGTAGTGATAGGGCCACAAATTGGTGGGGATTGGGTAGCTAATGAGCAATGATAGAGCAAAGATAATTGGAAGGTTGTTGGGCACTAGTTGTGGTAGCAAGGTGAATTTTTTTACCATCGTGGTGGTGATAGAGAGTAGAGGAGGAACTTGGGAGTGGTGTGATGATAGAGCCTACAACCTATGGATTTAATCCCCCTTTTGACTAGCTAGAACCAAAGACTACATAGTTTTTTTAAATTCGCCTACCTAAAAAAAAATTATTGCTAATTTTTGTCACCATCAATGATTAGTTGCCAAATAGAAAAATAAAATGGTGATCATGAAATAGTAAAATCCACCTAAAAATCATAGAAATTTGCAACTATATTCTTTTTTCTAGGATTGTATATCACATGCTATATTTTTGCACAATCCCTTTGTAGTGATGGTGGCCATGAGGTTATAGCATGTATGGGACCATGAATTCTATTAAGATCCATGTGGGTATATGATTGTATGGAATTCCTACCTTAATTTTTGTGCCATAAAAATGCCTCAAATTTCCCCACTCAAATTTTGATGATTTGATAGTCGATCTTAGGGTTTTTGGGTATTATAGATGAAATGATTAGGTCTATTTTGCTCCAAGATGCATGATTTTTTCTGAAGTTCGAATCCCTCAAAACATAGATAGGAAATTACATATGTAATGCTATGATATCATGACAAAGTTTATTGTTGAACCCCATAGCTCCCAAAAATCACCTACAACCATAATACCTATAACAAAGAGATAAAACACAACTAATTTACTATGCAACCCTTGAGAAATCTACTGATCCAAAAAAGCATCTGCATGATTATAATAGACAATAATAAATTTTTATAATAAGTAAATAGAAAAAAAAAACCTAGAGGAAACCTTAAGAAAGGATTAAATTAGATCATGGCATGTGTCCTCATCCTATGCTATGAGACAAAAAAGGCACATAATACATTTAACTTAAGTATGCTAGTGTAATAGTGGACCTAATAATTAATTAATTAAGATGACATTTATATTTTAATCTAAAATATTCTACATTTTCTAAATTTAGTCATTTTCAAAATCAAAACACACATGTAACTTTTGTTGAATGCACACAAGACAACTGAGGGGGGGGGGGGTAAATTAGTTGTACATTAAACATCAAAACCCTCATAAACATTCAGATCATTATCAACTTTGTTAACCCTTAATCTATTAGAATTATTTAGCATGAAAGAAAATAACATAAATTGAAACACATCAACACCATGCACAATAGAACACTAGATTCATGTAGAAAACCCAAGAAGGGAAAGAGCACGATGAGGATTAGCTCACAATATAAAGTAATTGCAACACTGAATACACAAATCTCACTGTCGGAGGGCTCACTACCCAAGAGAAAGAAGGTCTCACTACTAGATTACATAAAAGAAGAAAGAAGAATGTTATAGTGAGAATTCCATTGCAATGCAACTGAAAAATCCACCACAACATCACCAACACATTAACAACCTTTCTGAAGATTGTAGACGCCTTCTGCTCACTTCTTCTAGTAGTCTAACTCATTGAAGTTCACACTACACTTCTCAAATTAACACTTCACAACTCTGAAATTTTCATCACACGCTTCACTACCTAATTCTCCATCAACTCATCACTTATTTATACCTTCTTCAACCTTGAAAACATTCTCCAAGGTCAGCTATGCACCTCAACTATGCAAATTCAAATTAGTTTGGCACAAAGCATTTTCGTGATGGAAAGGAATGAAAGCGAACCACATCACACCTTAACTCGAACCTAAATACATTCATACATGCCACGCCATGATTCCACAATCATCGAAGAAAATCCATAATTAGTGTAAGCACCCAAGGTCAGATGAACCAATGTAAACACAATTAAAACTTAAGCACACACATCATCAAATCCAAAGATGACTTGTAGACAACACACCATGCTTGAACACAATCTAGAATATTACACAAATGCTCTGAAATCCAAAAAATTCCTTCACAAAAACTTTCACTTAAAGAATGTACAAACCTAGTACACTCAAACAACCTTCCACACACTGTAACTCAAGAAACCAACTTTTGAACACCAAACCATGAAAAAAATTGACTATAGGTAGTGTGGACATCAAATCTGCAAATGGTTAACAATATTAACATAATATCATCATGTTAGTCCTTTGCAAAACATTAGATTTGAAATCCCTATGAAATACTTGACTATGGTGAAACATGCAAATTAGATAAACAAAGATAATCAAATGTAAACATATAAAAGCATAGTCAAAACTTTATTCCATATTGGATTGGTGCTATTGTTGAAAATAGCCCTTTCCCAATCCTTGATAGATAAGCTTAGATGATGATGATAAGATGGACGAGATTAGCTCTCCATTGAAGAGAGTAACCTTGTATGAGATTGTGGAGTTGAAATGCTCAAATTGTGGAGTGGACAAAATCAATTCTCAAATGAAGAGAGTGACTTTGCATAGGAGTTGTGGAGAGCTTGCTTGAAGGATGAAGCCTCTATTTAAGGATTTTCAAAATGCTAAGTGTTGAAGAGGGACCAATGTGGGACTAAGATTGGACCAATGAAAGGAGGACACTTGTCATCATGTGAGTGGTTGATGCATGTGCAAGATTTGGGAAGAGTGCCCATAAGAGGGAAATTTTGAATTTGAATTTTGCAATAAATTTTGAGAGGGGGACAAGAAAAACAGCAATAAATGCAATGTTGGAGGGACAAATCAACTTGTCATGTTGAGGGAAAATGAGGGTTTTAATAAATCAATAAAATTGATTTATTTGTGCAAGTGGAGATATCTAGAGAATGCAAGTGGGTGAGACTAGTATTTAATCATGGTTAGATTAAATAAATGATGATTATGTTAGTTTAATGATGATTAGGTGATTTTGACTTTTAGGACTTAAATATTTGATTTATTTAAATCAGAAAATGGTGGAATATGATTTGGGTTTGATTTAAATAAAGTCCTGATTTATTTGATGAATGGAATATGATTATGCATGATGTAAATTTGACATGTCTACATTTTTCCCCTCTTTGAAGCAATGTACTTGTTGCGTTGGTTCAAAGAATAACTTGTCAAGAATCAAAATTAAAAATTTTGATTTTTTAGATGCCCCAAATGAAGAAGTACATTGGTACATTACCCCTCAAGAGATCAAGCGAAAAATTGATTTGAGGGTTGATCTCATGATAAAGAGGTTCAAAATGGGTGGTTATGGATGATGATGCAAATGAGATGATTTTAAGATGCTTAGAATAACAAATCTATATTATCCTAAACAACTTAAATGATGATATGATATGAGATGGATGAGATGGAGAATCTAATATGCCATGATTATGCAATGGATGATTTATGAGATGCTTAGACTAACAGATCTATATTATGATGATGATGCAAATGCAATACATGTGAAATGATCGATGTTTCCTATTATGTATGATATGAATGATATGTGGTATGCTGACGATTTGTGGATGAGGATGCGATGGATGCCTTGGTGATGATGATGTTAGCGTAGAAATGAGATGATGACAAGAGGATCCAACAAGTCCATGATCTGACAAGATTTCTATTATGATGATGATGATGATGATGATAGATGATGATGATGATGATGATGATGATGATAAATGATGATTTGCTTATCAAGGATTGGGATTTTAAAAGAGCTACTTACCTTATGCTTGATAACACACTAAGTACGATGCATCAAGGTATAAAGGACCAGGATGGCGTTGTACTAGTGTGATGGACTTTGACTCAACAAGCAGATAGGAGTATTCTTGTTCACACCTGACATACGAAACCTTGCTAGGATGCACTTTAGAAGTTTTAAACATCTAAGACCAAAACACGGAGAGGTATAACCAATCAATGCAATAGTCAACAAGCCATCCAAAACATCCTCCATACATACCTAACAAAGAAAGTATTTGCCAAGGTTATTTTACAAGAACATCCAACAAGCACAGTAGACAAAAGATAATGATCATTGCCCCATTCCTATCTCTAAATCCTTCGTTTGGATATCATCGAGAGGTCCTTGAATGAGCTTAATAAGATAAATCAAAAGAAAAGATCAAGTACACAAACAAGTCAATGTTCTTCATACCTCTAGCCAAAGGGATGTGTTTTGATAGGATAAGAATCCAAAGTGATATCCAAAATGATGCCCATTGTTGGAACGATATATCCTAGGACATGCATTGTATAGGATGATGATGGTTTGATAAGCTGATTGATAGGCTATTGATATAAGGTTGACTGACATGTTTGAAAGTGATCAAGAGTTTGATTTTGTGTTTTAAAGGTTTGTTGTTTGCTTTTGATTTTATGATTGAAGCTTGCTTTTGCCAATTGTTGTGATTGTTCCTGTTTGTTTTGCCAAAGGATGAAGGTGACGATCAGTTTATTATGGATGATTGATTATTGCGGGTGAAAGAGAAATGAGACAGATGGATTTTTTCAAATATTTGGATGTTTTTGACATTTTGAAATGTTTTGAGGCTGTTTTTGGTATTTTTGGATTTTTCAAATGTTTTGATTTTTTGATTTTTCTCAAATGTTTTTAGACTTTGTGTTTTTCAGATGTTTTTGGATTTTGATGTTTTTCAAATGTTTTTGGATTTTGATGTTTTTCGAATGTTTTTGGATTTTGATGTCTCAGGGGCTGATCAAATATTAGCCTTGCCTACGTTTAAGCTCAAAGACGACGTAGTTTGGATTCCAATGTTTTTGATGTTTTTCTGATTTTTGAGTGTTTTTGGATTTTTTTCGATGTTTTGGATGTTTTTGGATTTTCTGATTTTCTAATGTTTTTGGATTTTCACATGATTGATGACATGTGTGATGATATCAGTTTTCTATTTGAGATTTTGCTGAAAACCAAGCTAAGATGGATTGATGATGATAACATTGTTGAGGATGCACAACAATGCAAGGATTGGATTGATTAGGATTGATGACGATTGATAATGATAACATTGTTGAGGATGCACAACAATGTAAGGATAGTGTTAAGAAACACAAGGATTTGGGAAAGATATCCCCAAGATGATGATGGATTGATGATGATTTTTTGATTGTATTTGATTGATCAGGATTGTTGAAGCTTGGTTTGGAACAAAAGTTGTATTTGATGATTTGGATATGGACATGTGTGATGATATCAGTTTTCTATTTGAGATTTTGCTGAAAACCAAGCTAAGATGGATTGATGATGATAACATTGTTGAGGATGCACAACAATGCAAGGATTGGATTGATTAGGATTGATGACGATTGATAATGATAACATTGTTGAGGATGCACAACAATGTAAGGATAGTGTTAAGCAACACAAGGATTTGGGAAAGATATCCCCAAGATGATGATGGATTGATGATGATGTTTTGATTGTATTTGATTGATCAGGATTGTTGAAGCTTGGTTTGGAACAAAAGTTGTTCGAATGATGTGATGTGACGTTGATGTGCAAATTAGATGTGACTGATATCGATTGTTTGGATTGATGTTTGATGAAAAATGAAGCTTGATAAGGAACGTTTTCCCATCAAAATATGCCATGGGCTAATGATTTGGATGTTTTCTCACAAGTGGTTTGACCAATTTGATTTCACATTTTCCAATGTTCGGATCACCATATAAGCTGGAGGATATAGACCAAGATTTATTCTCGAAGCAAGATGTACATATCTACCCCCAATGTCTAGCAATGTATGGAATGTCACAGGTGGATGCTCGGATAAGTGTATGGATGGATGGATGGATATGGATTATTTTGCGATAAGATAAGGTGTTTGGATAAAGAATGCTTCATTGGATAATGCTTCATGGCTCAGATAATGCTGCATAGGATAGGATCAATGAAGATGGCCCATGTCAAGATGTTTTACCATAAACAAGTGTAAAGTGTGCAGCAAAATTTGTCAAGATCAAGATAACTTGGACCATGGATGTAGATGGATAAAAATGGATTGGATAAATGGCTCATGGATGGATGTATTTATTATGGATAAGATGGATGGAATGCTCAATTTATTATATATGGGATGAGATGCTTTCAACTGAACTAGCACATGTAGATGCTCGATTCTACACATGACACCTATTTGCCATGTTTTCATCATGGTCTTGCCCAAAGCACCGCCCATGCGGTTTTCACTAGAGGACGATTTTTTTCTCTTTACTATTTTCAATCCTTTTTCTGATTATTTTTTTTGGGATTTTCATGATTTTTTTATTTTTTTGTATTTTTCTGAAAGATTTTAAGCTCATGTTGAATCACAAGGTGTTGCTGATGTAGATGCCCCTGTCATGATGTGCCATCGATATCCTGCCTGAAGGAGCTACTTTGCTAAGATACATCCACTTGAATGCAACTTTTGGAATTCTTGATCTGCTTTGTTGATACCGGAGTTGACTTTGTCTTTGAGCACACATCGCAATAGATTGCCTTCTGAATCCTTATGATGAAGGGTTGTTGCCAATACATGGTCAATGTAAGAATTGGATATTATGCGTGGAGGCGTGGATGGAGTGTGTTTAGGGATAAGAGATGGATTGGTTGACAGTTTGGAACCTTTGACTCTCCAAACTTGGGAAGATGAGCAATGATGGGTGGATATGAAAGTGTGCATGGAATTAGGACCAATTGCTTGATATACCTTGTACATTGCTTGAAAAGCCTACTTTTACTTTTGTGGACATCTTTGATGGATACTTTTCCCATTTTTATTTTGCCCCATAGTTTCTTTGACTAATGGAGTTTGATAGGGATAATATTTCTTTGTATTTTTTGGTATCCATTTGTATTTGATTTGTCCATTATGCTTCTTAGCTTCTTTTTCTTTGATTCAAATCTTTCTTTTGACGTTGGTCCCAATTCATGGATGGGGTAATGGGTGGATGAAGATTCATGGCGTGACCGGTTGTAGTATTGACATTGGCTTCTTCATAAGGATTCTTCATGCTCCCTATGTTGACGTTTGCTTGAGATGAAGTTGCCCCCAATATGGTGATAGTATCACATTCATACTTTGATTTTGCTTGTGCTGAGAGCTCTTGTTCAGAATGCATTCTCTGATCAATGATCAATGTAGATGACATTATTTCCATTTGCTGCTCTGCTAACTCTGGATGTTCTATCTGACTTGTTTCCTTGAGCAGATAATGATGGATATCTTTATTCATGATGTCCTCAATCTGAGTTTGGGACATATTTGATCCTGATGTTGACAACTCCGTTTGATTGTAGGAGTTAAGAATCTACTCTTTTTGTGTAACAAAATCTTGTTCTAGATCAAGATCATCTACGTGTCCATCTGTAGAAAGCATCTCATCGGTAGATGGAGGAGTATGTGCATCTTGCATAGATAGGAGAGTGTCCATTAGATCATTATAGTATCTTGAAGATACAAATTCTTGATCTTGAATGATTTCGAAGTTGCTTTTGACATGCTTTGGATCAAGTTCTTGACATAGGTCAGTTTCAAAGGATGGACTGCTTACAAATGACTCTTGGATATCTTCATTATGCATGGAAAGTGGCTTAATATCTTCATGATCTTTGAGTGGACTTGGATCAGGTGTCAAGTTGAAGATTCCTTCAATATCAGCAATCACGAGGTCAAAGGATGTCAATATGTCTTGGAAAGGACCATTGCTATACTATGAAAGACATTGATCATACTTTAGAATAAATTCTTGAGATATGCCCTCTACCTCATTAGGTGATGTAGATACATTTTCAACATGATCATTGGTCGATGCCTCATTGGATGAAGTGAAAATATCTTTATTGATGGATAGATCTTGAACATTGTTTTTAACAATTGTGGTAGAGAGATTTCTAATGTCTTCAACCATAGGGTCAAATGATGTTGACATTTCTTGAATTGGATCATTGTTGGGTATTGTTGGTGGATTTTGATCATGATTGAGAAGTGAATCTTGACATATGTTCATTTGATCATTGGATGGAGTAGACACAACTTCAAGGTGCTCAATGATGGATTGATCTTGATCCTTGTTCTCAACAATTGTTGTTTGTTGGGTATCTTAAGATGCTTGTTGAGCTTGTCTTACTTGTTTTGTGGCTAGATATTGTCAGATAGCCTTTTGGTAGGCTTGGTGAGCCTTTAGCGCAATGTCATATTGTCTCGCTAAGTTTGGTTTTGGTGGTAGTGGTGGCGGATTTGGAATCGTGTTGGATGCGATGACAGGTGGTTGAGATATGATGGGTGTGATAGGGGTGGATGAGATTGGTGGAAATGATGTCTCCACTATGGTACTCACATCAAAATTCGAAGGCAACTTGGCCCCTTGTTTTGCTAATTCAAGCATGTATAACGAAGGGTTGAGTCTCATCATGACATTGATGATTCGATGATTATCCAGATTTTGGAGCATTTCTGTCATTTCCTCGCGAGACATTCCAAAAGTAGGGTCCTCTCCTTGGTTTTCTCCTTGCGGATTTTGCGATGATGAGAGGGTCGATGGATTGCTTGATTCTACTGGATTCATTTCTGCGTTGGTTTGGCTAAGATCGCTTGAAGCGGGTGTTTCTTTGTTGGCTTCCATACTCTTCTTGTATTGAGATCTAGTTAGAACTATAAAACGGGGATCAATCCTCGAGAATATGGGAGATGAATCTCTTGATTCTTTGGATTAATCTCTATTTTATGTCCCAAAGTGAAAGTTTTTAGGATGCTTTTTAGGATCAAATGTGATGATGATATGATGGTGATGTTTAAAGATGGATGTTATGGATGTTTTTGGCTTTTGATAAATCTTGAATGAAATACTAGGCTTTTAGGATTTTTTGGATTTTGAGATTTTGAGGTTTTGTCCTTGATCTTGATTTGGATTTGATTTTGATTTTGAACAAAAAGACCCTAAGATGTTTGATAATGATCTAAAGGATAGTTTTGTTCAAAGGATGATGATTTGGATATGTGTGAGGAGAAGGATGCATCTACCCACACCTACCCAAACAAGATGATTGTTTCACTAAGTATATGAAGAAGGATTCATCTACATACACTAAGCTAGACAAGATGATTTTTGATAATTTTTACTAAGTATATGCAAAAGGATGCATCTACACATTCCTAGCCAAAAGGTGTTTTGATAAATGTTTCAAGGACTTGGTCTCAATGATTTTGGTGTTTTCTTGATTTTGTCATAAAGCCTAGCACTTCAAGGATGATTTCAAAGTTTTTTAAAAGATGATCTATGAGATGATGTTGTTTTGGAGGATGGATGAAAAGTTTTGATATGTTTTGATCCCTAAATGAACCTAAAAAATCACTTTGTTTTCCTAGACCTAGGTATTGAAGAGCATGCATATGCTTCCTAAAGACCTTTGTAACCAAGGATTGATTTCATTTGAACATTCATTTTCAGATTTCCAATAATTTTTTCTTTGGGATTTGTGAGTCTCCTAATCACACATGAATATTCATTTTGCTTAGCTTTGCTTAATGGCTTTATTTTACCAAAAACAATATCTTTGATTAAAGTTTCAAAATAAGATGTCCAATGTCTCAATTTCTTTAAACCCCACAAGATAGTTTATGTGAAAATTTAATGAACTTAAGGCAAGGGTTTTCCTATTGTTTACTCAAGAAGACAAATTGAGATATAATCCAATGCTTAGGAACCTCTAAGGATGTGAATCCCAAGGGAAAGCAATAACATATGGATTGAGTTAATGATATTTGTCTTCAAAAGGGTTTGCAATTTTGAAAATCATGTTGAATGTTTGTTTGCAAAATGTTTTCGATAAACACACTGTGTTTTCAAACAAGTAATGTAACATCCTAGCTTAATGGGTACGTTTTTCTTAGTGGGCTTGCTTCATTCCCTTCATAGAAGAGATGATTTTACATTCAACCAAGGAAAAATATAAAGGTATGATGAAATCCTAACCTCTATATTTCAACCAAGATTGGACATGGCAAGTAACTTCTTGGAATCTAAGTTCCAATGCACCACTTTGATAAACTCGCTCAATGGATAAATAGGACACTACAAAACAAAGGTTCTAGTTCAGACTTTCCATTTGTAGGAGTTGACCCAACATGGCAAGAGTCCCCTTTTGGATCCATCTTGTCGGAGTCAACCGTGTGATATTGGCGTTTCTTCCAATATCCACATTTATATCCCGGCTAGAAATACTCTTGGGTTCAAAGTGTTACAGGTTAAGCCGTTCCCTTGGGTGATTACTTTTTTCCCACAAGGCGGGCCCTCTAAGATAAACAAAAGCAAATGAAGAACAAAATCCGTAACTCGATCAATCTTTGATAGCAACAAAGAGAGAGAATATACACGAAAATGCCCCCCACTCACACTCGCACAATAGTTTGTTCAATTTTAAGCCCAAATCGAAGTGTGGAGGTGATCACTTTATCTTATGCCAAAATCACCAAAAATGACTTTTGATTCTCAAGATCGCTTGGAAGCGCGAGAGAAGCGCATACATTCTTTTCAATGACTTTAGTTTAAGTAAGTAACCACAAAAAAAAGCAAACACACATTCATTTTATCCTTCCAAAGCAATTGTGAGTTCGTTTTAAGCACCAAGATGAAGTGTGAGGATTGCTTGTCCAATTTTTAGCCCAAAACGAAATCTAGTAAGTGTCTAAGCTTGAATTTTAACCTTTTGCAAATGGAAAAAATCAAATTATTCTTTTTAGACCCAAATGAAAATTAGTGTCCTAGGAGCAAAAAGGTAACAATTTCATAAAGAAGCGTTGAACAAGCTATTAAAGCGTTTAAAAACACTTTGGTTTTTTCAAAATATCCTCCTCCTTTCGTTTTCCTTTGCTAGCCTTCTCCTTGCTTTCCTTCATTTTCACGTTGTACCTTTGTTGACTTTTCGCTTTTCCTTTGTACCTACAAGATAAAAAATGGCAAATCATGCAAGGATCAAGTTTGTTTAATTAAATTTGTTGTAATCATTAACTTCTAATGATAAAGAAATTTCAAATGATTTTGAATGTAAGTGAAGCATCAATAAGTGAATTTGCAATTATTAATTTTGACTTTGTAATTGAAAATGCAAGTATAAGTATGGCCTTTATGAACCACCAACAAATAATTGATTTGTGACAATCACAGTTAGTATGTCATTCATTCCTTTAATTTTGTTGAGATTCTGGCGAGGGTTGTAGCCTGTCATTCCAATGTGCAAGTAGCCTTTTCTCACATCTTCCCAACATTTTAATATTCACTGTGGGCCCCCAAAATCATAACAGGTAATTATTAATTGGGATTTTTATTCTCCAATTTGGTACGTGGCTATCCATTATTCTCAACATCAAGAAAAAGAATACCAACATAGCTGATGGAGAATCGACCACCACGCCTTGTAATCCTCACCCAAGGAAATTTAAAGTTTTTAATAAAAGTAGATGAAAAGAAATGCAATCACAGGAAGATAGCATTTATTAGCATGAAGTTAGAGTGGCACAAATTGATCGAGTTCTGCCATCACATGTTGGGGACTGAAAACATTTGAATAAAGCCTGAAGATGTGGTCGTAATACCATGATAGATTTTTATACTGTATGTAGTTAACACACACTAGATTATGCTTCACATTTATACTCTATGAGTACACCACCACGGAATATCCAACTTGACTAATGCCTAGAGAACAAAGGATTATAATAAAAGAAAACAACAATCACAATTTACCTGACCACCACTAAAATTTCTTTTTTTTCTTTTACTACCTTTGTCTTCAGCATTGTCAGGCCACCACAAACTTGTACCCAGCCGGCCCTCAAAAATTTTTTACGTCATGTTACTTTCTAGTTGCATGTGAAAACCTACACCCACAACCCATGACTAGCATGCAATGATTAGAAGACTATGAAATAGCTTAGATTGCAACTGGCACTGCACGGTGAAGCTACAGGCTTATGATGTTTTCTTGCTATCCTCCTCAACTCGCATGCAAAACTCCAAAAGTTAATAGAATAAATACAGTGCGCAGGAAATAGCTGGTACAATTTTTTTTCGATATGAATGATCCTTTTACTTTTGGATGTGACCCTCTCTAGCACATTGAGCTAGTGATATGAGGGATGCAGTCTCATCAAATGTCATGATTTGCTGGGTACGCACAAAGACAAGCAGTGCCAGAATTGGGTACGCACAAAGACCAATCCAATGTATTCAATGAAAGTTAAATGAACAGCGACAAAATGCCTTATAGACACAATACAGGGAGAATACAAAGAAAAGGGCATGCAAAAAGAGAAGGCTGAGGGACACAAGACATAGAGCAATAGCAAAAATCTACTAAGTGTAGAAGAACCTGGAAATGTATCACTTAAATCTAACATGGATATGACTTTTCAAAGAACATCCTTTACTCACATAAAAAAGAAAACTTGCATCTTTAACATATTCAGATATTCCAACTTCTCTCACACGCAATAAGTGGAAATGATTTATGCAGCCAAAATGAAATACACTGATCCTATAGTCTCCCCTAGCAAGTATGGAAAAAGATAAATGTGAATGACTATTTGGATGTCTGTTATTGTTCTGCCCATAATATGTTGAATGGTGAGATTCTAGTTCTGATAGGTGTTCATGCCAGATGACTCTGTTACTGACAGGTTTCTATTCTCAAGATTGAAGCACAGAATAAAAGTGCATTAAGCTATTTTATTGAAAGTAGTAGGAAATATTCTAATGGCTTGAGGAGTGTGAAATGATTTCTGAGTATCATGTATAGCTTCAATGAAGATACACTGTCTCACTCAGGCTATCTGGCAGGGCTTTTATCATTAACATGTTCAGACACTCCTACATATTTCTTCCAAGGTTCAAATTTGCTGACTCCTGGTGGAGAACGCTGCAATAATAGGGAAGATCAAGAGTTTTCAAAGAGGATATTCTACACCAATTGCAAAATTTTGGGCATACCATCCACCCTCAGACCAGTGGTAAGTGAGAAAGCTTGTAAAATTAACAGAAATGTCAACGAAAGCTACTCCATTAGATAGAGTGCGCATGCAACAATAGCATCAGATAAAGTATAATAGAGTTTTCTTGGGTAACATTTAAACATTAAGCCTGGACTACTCTAAAGCTTTAAAGCACATTGGATGGCTAAAAGAAATAGAGCATACATGGTGCATTTGACTGTAACCAAATTTTAGGCCTCTTTATTTAGACATGAAAAGCATTGAAATGAAGGTAAAACACACAAATCCAGTAAATGCACATTTTACTTCCTTTAGACTGACCCAGAGTAGATTACAGATAGGATTCAAACAAGTACAACAAGTAGTAATAATTCTGATATAAACAATAGATAATGATAAACTTGAGGTTCAGCCCTCCTTCTAGCGCCATTTTGTGGACATCAAATCTGCAAATGGTTAACAATATTAACATAATATCATCATGTTAGTCCTTTGCAAAACATTAGATTTGAAATCCCTATGAAATACTTGACTATGATGAAACATGCAAATTAGATAAACAAATATAATCAAATGTAAACATATAAAATCATAGTCAAAACTTTATTCCATATTGGATTGGTACTATTGTTGAAAATAGTCCTTTCCCAATCCTTGATAGATAAGCTTAGATGATGATGATAAGATGGAAAATATTAGCTCTCCATTGAAGAGAGTAACCTTGTATGAGATTGTGGAGTGAACAAAATCAATTCTCAAATGAAGAGAGTGACTTTGCATAGGAGTTGTGGAGAGCTTTCTTGAAGGATGAAGCCTCTATTTAAGGATTTTCAAAATGCTAAGTGTTGAAGAGGGACCAATGTGGGACTAAGATTGGACCAATGAAAGAAGGACACTTGTCATCATGTGAGTGGTTGATGCATGTGCAAGATTTGGGAAGAGTGCCCATGAGAGGAAAAATTTGAATTTGAATTTTGCAATAAATTTTGAGAGGGGGACAAGAAAAACAACAATAAATACAATGTTGGAGGGACAAATCAACTTGTCATGTTGAGGGAAAATGAGGGTTTTAATAAATCAATAAAATTGATTTATTTGTGCAAGTGGGTGAGATTAGTATTTAATCATGGTTAGATTAAATAAATGATGATTATGTTAGTTTAATGATGATTAGGTGATTTTGACTTTTAGGACTTAAATATTTGATTTATTTAAATCAGAAAATGGTGGAATATGATTTGGGTTTGATTTAAATAAAGTCCTAATTTATTTGATGAATGGAATATGATTATGCATGATGTAAATTTGACATGTCTACAAGTAGATGTGACCATTATTAGCACAATTCCAGAATTGCAAGGCCATGAACCAAACTATGGAGAAATGCAAAGAAAACCCATTTCTCCCAGACGTCACTATAGCATAGTTCACACACTGGTGAACACAACTTCTTCTACACAATGATCCAAAACAAGAAACTTTGAATATAGAACTTCAAAACACCTCTAACCAACATATCCAAACCACATAAGAATATCTTTAACACAAGAGAAATGTAAAGCCAAACTAGAGCACCACTCTATACACCAAAACACCTCTACAACACGTTATTTCCTCTTTAATTCAAATTTTCTCAAAAGCACTTGAAAACCAAGCACCAAAGACATACTCATCATCTTTAGCACTTCCTCATCATCACCAAACCAATTGCAACTGAACTTTACATCCATAGAGGCTTGTCAAAGCAACACCAGAGGTTGACACCAATAACACTTACTAATGAAAACATAATGCAACTAATTAAAGCATCAACACAACCAGTCATCAATAACAACAGAAACATAAACCTGCAACAATCTACCCCAAGCTATCAATTTTTTTTACATCAATGAAAACACCAACTACTCATACTTGTAACAATCTCCCCCTTTTTCATTGATGCAACACATGATGTGAAAAACCATCAGAAACAAAACAAGAAGCTCTAATTACCAACATACTACTCCATACCAACTCTCTCTCTTTCTTTCTCAAATTACTCTCTCAAATACACTATACTCTCCCCCTTTCTAAACATTTTTCACATTGCTTCCTCTCCCCCTTTAACATCAATGGCAAAGGACAACACATCTTTTATCTCTTTCTCCCTTTGATATCACACACATTTTCTTTCTTTACTACTCTGCATACTCCCCCTTAGGAGCACACAACAATCTTCATCAATCATCAACCACTACATATATCCTTTGACACATCCAACAAAGAAAAACACCAACCTGCACCAACATTAACTCTCCCTGACTGCAACGACCAACAAAGCACTACCTACTCCCCTTGAGAGGTAGCCTCCAACATCAGTCTAGAACAGAGAATGAATCTTGAAATCCACTGGAATAATGCATATCTTTATGCATCTAGCTCAAAGGAGGGGAAATAACCCTTAAATTCTCCCAAAGATACTCAAAAGTATCCTTAGGAAGACCCTTAGTGAATATATTAGTAACCTGGTCCTTTGTAGGAACATACTCAAGCTTCACTTCATTCTCTACAACCTTCTCTCTGAAAAAGTGATACTAGATTGAGATATGTTTTTTCCTTGAGTGCATCACTAGATTCTTTGAAATGTTAATAGCACTTGTATTGTCATAGAAGATATAAATTTATTCATCATATACCTCTCTAATATCCTTCTTGAGGTTTTCCTCATCCACAACACCTATGTGTAGCAAAATTTTGTTGCAATGTATCCTACCTCCACAGTAGATAAAGATATTGAATCTTCCTTCTTGCTCAAGCAAGACATCGATATACATCCAAGAAAGAATACAACACCACTTATACTTTTCATGTCATCCACACAACCTGCCCAATCAACATCTGTATAAGCACTCAAAGAAAAATCAATATCCTTTGGATACCACAAACCATGTTCCAAAGTGCCCTTCAAGTATCTGAATATCCTCTTCATTGCTCCAACATGTGACTCTACAATCTTCTTGAAATATAGCCACAAGAAAAACTGCATGCATGATATTCAGTCTAGTAGCAGTTAGATATAGCAGTCCTCTAATCCTGGTCTATACTTGCTCTAATAAGCCTTAGGAGATTCATCATTCTTAGCTTGCAACCAATAACCATAGGGTATTAGGGGTACATACTAGTTTAGAAACTTCCATTCCAAACTTCTTCAACATTTCCTTAACATACTTTGATTGTGAAATTAATATACCTTTCTTTGTCTAACTAAATTGTAACCCAAGAAAGAAATTCATCTCCCCAAACATAGACATCTCAAATTCTTTCTACATCTCTTTTGTAAATATCTTGCACATAGCTTCATTTCCTCCAAAGATTATATCATCAACATACACAACCACAATCAGTATTTGATATTTTTAAACTTTGAAATAAAGATTACTATCTATAGCACCTTTATTGAAACCTTGCTCTATCAAGTACTTGTCCAAACTTGCATACCAAGATCTGGGAGCTTGCTTCAACCCATGTATTTCATTCTTCAATCTACAAACCATATCCAGTTTTTCTGATAACTAAAATCCTTTTGGTTATTCAATGTATACTTCTTCTTCCAACTCATCATTCAAGAAAGAAGACTTCACATACATCTAATAAACCTTGAAATATTTATGTGCTGCAAAATCCAAAAACATTCTATTAGCTTCCATTCTTTGCACTGAAGAAAATATCTCCTCAAATTCTATTCCTTCTACTTGTGAGTAGCCCTTACACACAAAACTTGCCTTGTTTCTTACCACTTCTCCATTCTCATTCAATTTTTTTTTGGTATACCCACTTGGTTCCAATCACATTCTTGTTTGCTAGTCTTGGGACAAGTTCCCAAGTCTAATTCTTCTTAATCTACATTAGTTCTTCTTCCATAGCCTTGATTCAATACTCATCCTTGCATGCTTCAATCACAATTTTGGATTCAAATTTAGAGAGTAAACATATGTTTACCTATTCTTCAGTCATAACAAATTTTCTTCTTGTCAACACACCTTTTCTTTTTTCACCACTAGCATGATCTTTAGAGTGATTCTTTTGCACATACTTAGGAGTCTTAGGGATCTTTTTCAGAGCTTCTCCCTCTTCAATATAAACTTCTTTCTCTTTTCCTTCATCTTTGTCATTTTCTATGCAAGAGGACTCATCTGATTAATGTCTATCTATCACCACAATATTATTTTGTAAGTCTTCATCCAGTTTGACATTTGTACTTTCAATAATCTTCTTCAAACTCTTGTTGTAACACTGGAAAGCTTTACTTCTTGTAGAATATCCAAGGAAGATACCTTCATTATATTTTGTATCAAATTTTCCTAAGTTCTCTTCATTTCTTAAGATATAACATTTTCTTCCAAACACTCTGAAGTATTTGATAGTAGGAGTCCTTCTATACCACAACTTAGAGAGATTCTTTGCGTTATTTTTATTTATTGAAACATGTTAAGAATGTAGATAGTAGTATGAATTGCTTGTCTCTAGTAGACTTTTGGTAGGTTTTCCCATTTCATCATTGTTCTTGTAAATTCTTGAATAGTCCTATTCTTTCTTTCAACCATTCCATTCTATTGTGGAGTCCTAGGGGTAGAAAATTACATCTTTATCCCATGATTCTAACAAAAACTATTAAACTCATTGGAGCTGAACTCTCCACCTTTTTTAGACCTCAAAGATTTTATTTTCATATCCATTTCATTCTCAACCATAACTTTGAATACTTCAAACTTATCGAGAGCTTCATATTTTTCTTTGAGAAAAATAGCCCATGTCATTCTAGAATAATCATCAGTCAATAGCATGAAATACCTATCACCTTGAAAACTTCTTATTATGGTAGTACCACAAAGGTCTATATGCACCAGTTCTAATAGTTTAGTAGTATATTGTTCTTTGACTTTGAAACTTCTTCTTGCTTGCTTCCCAATTTGACATTCCTTGCAAACAAAATTGATGGGTTTTCTAATCCTTAGGAAATATCTCACAACTTGAACTAAACTTATCCTCACTAAGTTATCAAAATTAATGTGATACATTCTTCTATTCCATAACCAACTTTCATTAATTATCTAAGTCATAAAGCAATAACCATCAACATCTTTCAGTTGATAAACATTTCCACATTTCGTTCTTATAGTAGCAACCACAGTTATGGAGCCTTTTCTAATCTCACATCCATCATCCTAGAACATAAGATTATATCCTTTTCTACACTTTTTTCCAACACTCAAAAGGTTATGTCTCAAACCCTTAACATAAAGAACATATTTTGTATTATGCTTTCCATTAAAACTAATTCAACCTTTTCCACATATCATAGCAAATATGTCATCACCAAAAGTTACTAGACCTTCTTCATATTTCTCAAGTTTAACAAACTTACTTTTGTTGCTGGTCATATAATTTGAGCATCCACTATCAATAATCCAGTATTTCTTCTCCTCTCTAGCATGAAAAGCAGTCACCATAGTTCCTTTAATGTTAGTACCTACTTCCGGAGTACTTTCCTTCACACATCTCTTAGAGTTAGCAGAATTAGTTCCATCTATAATATCCATGAACAAGCATTCACTATCCTTATCATCCACATCATCAGATATACTGACATCTTCTCTAACATAATAACTTTTCTTAATTTCTTTACCTTTGTTTTCTTTTTTCTTGTCATTTAAAGCTTTGTTTGGAAATCTTCCCACAACCAAAACATTTGAAAAACAACTTACCTTTGTATTTACCAATACCCTTTTTCATTTTCCTCACAAAGATTGCTTGTACATCATCAAGATCTTGATGATCTGATTTTTCAATCTTTTCTGATTTGCTAGCCTTAAAAGCAGTCTCAAATTTTGCATTATTTGTACCAAATTCTCTCATTTCAAAAGTAGATATAACACCATACAACTTATCTCTAGAATATTTTCTTAAATATTGAACTTCCTCAATAGCATAAGCATTCATAATATAAGATTTAGGCAAAGTTATTAATACCTTCTTTACCACTTCTTCTTCTTCTTCAAGATTTTCACCAAGACCTCTAATGGAATTAACAACTTCATCCACCTTTTGCATCTAGCTTGTAATATTTTCATCTATGGACATCCTTAGGTTCTCAAATTTGTGATCTTTAAATTCTGCAACTTAGCTTGCTTGACCTTAATATCTCCTTCATATATACTTTCCAACTTTTCCCATATAGCTTTAGCAGATTTCAAATGCATAACTTTCAAAATTTCAATGTTAGAAACACTACTAAAAAGAGCATACCTTGCTTTACCATTATTTTCATAGGCCTTGATCTCATCATTAGTACTCAAACCACTAGTAGGCATAGTATATCTAGTCTCAACAAACATCCAAACTCCAAATCCAAGAGATACCAAGAAACCTCCCATCCTTATCTTCTAAAGGCCATGGTCCATTCCATCAAACAAAAGAGCATTCCTCTTGTGCACCATTCTAGATCTACCTCAAGCGGTTAATCTTTCTTCCAAGGAACCTTGCTCTAATACCAATTGTTGAATGTACACAATAAAATTAAGAGGGGGGGTGAATTAAAACATCAAAACCCTCATAAACATTTAGATCCTTATCAACTTTATTAACCCTTACTATGTTAGAATGATTTTTCATGAAATAAAATCACAAAAATTGAAACACATCAACACCATGCACAATAGAATACCAGATTTATGTGGAAAATTCAAGAAGGGAAGAACCATAATTAGGATTATCTCACAATATAAAGTAATTGCAACACTAAATACAAAAGGCTCACTATCGGAGGGCTCACTACCCAAGAGAAAGAAGTGCTCACTGTTAGATTATAAAAAGAAAGAAAGAAGAATGTTACAATAAGAAATCTATCTCAATGCAATAGAAAAATCCACCATGGCATCACCAACATATTTGTATCCTTCTTGAATATTGTAGACACCTTCTTCTCACTACTTCTAGGAGTCTAACTCATTGAAGTTCACATTGCATTTCTCAAATTCACACTTCACAACTCTACAATTCGCGTCACACACTTCACTACTAAATTATTCATCAACTTGTCACTTATTTATACCTTCTTCAACCTTGAAAACATTCTCCAAGGTCAGCTATGCACCTCAACTGTGCAAATTCAAATCAGGTTGTCATTAAGCATTCCCACGGTGGAAAGGAATGAAAGAAGATCACATCACACATTAACGTAGACTTAAATACATTCATACATGCCACACCATGCTTCCACAATCACTAAAGAAAATCCACAATTATTGTAAACACCCAAGGTCGGCTAAACCAATGTAAACACAATTAAAATTTAAGCACACGCTTCCTCAAATCTAAAGATGAATCATGGACCACACACCACACTTGAACACAATCTAGAATATTCCACAAACATCGTAAAATCCAACAAATTTCTTTGCAACAACTTTCACATGAAGAATGTACACACCTAGTACACTCAAACAACCTTCCACACATTGTAACTCAAGAAATCAAGATCCAAAGCACCAAACCATGATTTTTTTTTAATTTAGGTAGATATGACAATTATCAACACACTTCCATAATCACAAGATGAGAAACCAAACTGTGGGGAAATGCAGAGCAAAACCATTTCTCCCAAACACCACTACTACATAGTTCACACACTTGTGAACTCAACTTCTTTTGCACAATGATCCAACCAAGAAACTCTAAATATAGAACCTCTGAACACCTCTAACTAACATATCCAAAAAACATAAGCAGATCTTCAACACAAATGAAATGCAAAACCAAACTAGAACATCACTTTGTACACCAAAGCACCTTTACAACACACTGTTTCCTCTTTTATTCATTTTTTTTTAAATTAACTTGAAAACCAAGTGCCAGAGACACATACTCATCATCTTCAACACTTCCTCATCATGACCAAACCAACTAAAACTCAACTATACATCCATAGAAGTTTATCAAAGCAACACTAGAAGTTGACACCAATAACACTTACTAATAACAACATAATTTGCAACTAATCAAAGCATCAACACAACCAGTCATCAATGGCAACACAAACATAAACTTGAAACAATCTCCCCCAAGCTATCAAACTTGTTGACATCAGTGACAACACCAACTACTCATACTTGCAACAAATTTTAGGTGCTCCACATTGTAAAACCATAAATGTGTTAGCCATTTCCTTTATAAAAGTGGGACACAATTCTAAATTAAACCCATTTATATACACTTATAGTAAATCATATTTTTTAGGTTTAAAGGTGGCCATGGGGATTTTAGTTTGTTAGGCCATGATTTTTTCTTGAAAAGTAAATGGTAAATCCTATAATATATTCTTGGTAGTGGCAAGGAGTTAATACATTCCTTTGGGACTAGGATCTTTTTTTGGACATTTAACTATGGGTATATGACTTTAACTATTAGTCATTTTCAAGTGTAGCACTAAGTGCTATTTTTTGGGTTTCAATTATGTTGTTAGTGGGAAATTTAGCCATTATATTTTTTCTTGCTATTATAATTTGAGAAAGTTGATTATGCCAATTTTTATATTTTTATGTGGTGGAAACCATATAAATCTTGAAGGAATTTTATAACTTCTATTATATCTCTATGAGTTTGTTGGAAAATAGAATTACCAAAAGGTGAAGATGAGAATTGCATGAGAGACTAGCACATTTATGGTGGTGATATTACATAACTAGTTTCATATTAGTTCCTTTAGTTTTTGTGTCTCACATCAATTGATTAAGACATTTGTCATGATCTTAGTATATCTTAGGGCTTCACCCTATTCATTATAACAAAGCTTTCCTCACCATATATTCTATTAATTTTATTTTCACATCTAATCAATTATATAGCTTCATTACATCTCATTGCTTCTCTCTTGTGTGAAATGTTGTTTTGGTTGCAAGTGATCATTGGGATACTATGTGGTTGATAAAACAAATCTTACATGGTATCTTGATAGTTATGATGGAATTTACACTTTAGTTGATGCTCTTTCTCTACCTATAGATATATAATTGATTCTTTGGCTTCTCCCCTGATCTAGATTTAGAGTCTTAATCTTCTTTATATATGATCCATTATCTTGAATTTGGGGACTTCTTACATTCTAACATTGACAGATTCATCTCCAAGTGTTCATATTCATAAATATTGTGTGGACACAAATTATGGGATGACTGATATAGTTCGATGAAATACATTTAGATTGCATCATATCCATCTCTTGTTGCTTTGAGTAACTCTTTGTAGTAGATACATCATAGTTTTCAAAAAAATACATTGAGATGAGTACTTAATAGATAGTGCATTTTTTTTGTCCCATCTTATAGATTTAATAGATAAACTTGACCTGACATCTATTTCTTCTTTGTAACAAACCTATCATATTTTTAATCACCCTATATTAATATTTGGATCTTGTTTTTCATTCATTTGCACATGGTCCTTGTTAATCATCATCTTCATTTATTGGGTTTGTACTTGATTTAATTTTGGAAGTCTTCCATATTGACATGGAGACACTTGATTAGAGTTTAGAGGCATGAATAACAACAAAATAATCATCATACATCATGATATTTCTTCATTGATAAAAATAAATCCTAAATCTCTACTTGGTTTTGTTTCTTCCCAAGGAGAGGAATATTGTTTGGCATTCTTAGATATTCATAATAATGCGTTGTCAAGAAACCACCATCATTGTGGGAGATTATACACTATGGGAAGCTACATAGCATCTCTATCTCTCATATATTAATTAGAAACATTGGTTTTATATTAGTGATACAAGTTGTCCTTCAGGTTCTTATTGAGTCCTCATTTCTTTCACTTGTACATATTTATTTGTATCTTTTTTGAGAGGATTTTTTTTATAGATGTTTTGGTGAATCATACTCCCCTTACAAAAAATAACGACATGAAACAACCAGGCTTGCACAAAAAAAGTGATCTTTATTACAAATCGTTACAGATTACAGAGAACATGCCATCTTACAGGCTACTTATTACATGCATCTACCACTTGGTAGATCTGAATTCCTTCACTATTCTTTGTTGTGTGTTCTTCTAACACTTCAATTCATCTCCCTGCATAGGCATTCCATCCTTGATTATATCTTTATCAAACTCTCTAGGTTGGCCTTACTCCTCATGTTGTAATTTCCATTATCATCCAATCAGCAATCAAAGTCTCCAAATCATTACATCATCAGTAGTAGTCTCCACAAGCTAGCAAATGAGGTTGTATTTCACAACGGTGTGAAATACCTAATATCGCTCTACCACGTGTCGTGATCTAACTCACCATCCCTGCATTTAACCTCATCACACCATCGCCAATACTTTTGTCGATCTCACTCTGACGCCCCCATGTCATAATGACAAGTTCTTTCAGAACACAAATGGAATGTCAGAGAGACATTGAAAGATCTCTCATCAAAGCCACCATGTCATGTTGACATCGCTGAGACTCACATCATCAAAGAGACATTCAAATATGTCACACCAAAAACCATATGTCACATCAACACAAAGTCCAACAGAATGTCAAAGACATTCACTAATGTCTCACTGACCAACCTATCTCTCACTAAAAATTCTTCACTGCACTTTATTGAAATGTCGAAGAGACATCCATCAAACTCCCACTGACACCGCTTTGTCTCGTCAATGAAACCTTAATCGCTAAGTCGTTGAAAAATAAAAACTAAAGAACCTCTAGTCAGGATTGTGGAGCTATTAAAACCCGTGACTTGTCGACATAGCTCGCTGCCTACTCCTAGCGACAACTTAATGTCATAGTGATAATGTTGAACACCCAAAAGAAGGAACTCGATGATGATCAAAACTATCAAGCCCTTATTGGATTTAAAATAACTTAGATTGTTTTTTTTGATACAAGATTGCTTTATGCCCTAGATGCTCCTGCATCAAACACTTGGGGTAGATTTGAAAAGTGACTACATCACTTCTCAAGACTTAGAGGAAAACCAAGATGATTAACCTCTGACAAATCCATCTTGTATGCATTTCCTAAGTCATGTTTCTTCAAGATCTTACACGGCCCAAATTTATTCATCTTCAGCTTATTGTATGTACCAACTAGGAATCTTTCCTTCCTCAAATGAACCATAACTTCATATCTAATTGAAAACTCCTTATGCCTTCTCTTCTAATCTGCCTTCGCTTTGTATTGTGTATTCATCTTATTGATATGATTCTTAACTTCCTCATGCACATTCTTTATATGTTCAACAAATTCCTCAGCTTCGACACTACTTTTTCCTCCCTTATCCATTTTCCTTAATTCAGTAGCAGTTCTAGGGCTACTGCCATACCCAATTTGAAATAGTGACTTACTAGTGCTTCTATTGATTGAATTGTTATAAGAAAACTCTACTTGCAAAAAAACCAAATCTGAACCCTTGGTTCTATCACCTACCAAGCATCGCAACAAGTTACCCAAACTCCTATTCACTACTTCCATTTGTTCATCTATCTACGGATGATGTGTTCAGCTAAACTTCAAATCAATTTTCAACTTCTTCCACAACATCCTCTAGAAATACCCAACAAACTTGGTATCTCAGTCTGAAACTATGCTCTTTGGTAAACCATGTAGTCTTACCACCTTCTTGAAAAATAATTCTGCAACATGAACAACATCACTGGTCTTATGAAACTGAATGAAGTGCACCATCTTCAAAAATTTGTCCACCACCACAAATATAGAGTCATGACCACGCCGCGTCCTTGGCAAACCAAGAAAAAATTCCATGTTGATATCCTCCCACGACTTCTGAGGTATAGGTAACGATTGATACAGTCCAATATTTTGACTAGCTCCCTTCACCATTTGACATATTCTACAACCCTATACAAAATTCTTCATGTCTTGCTGTAGTTATGGCCAATAATAATGTTCACCAATAATGGCAATGGTCTTATCCTGACCAAAGTTTCTTGCCAATCCACCACTATGCTTCTCTTTGATCAAGTTTTCCCTCATCGAATTCCTGAGAATGTACAATTGATTTCTTCTAAACAACATACTGTCTTGAATGGTATAGTCCAACCACCTTGTCCTATCCAACATGACAAGGTCTTTGCAATATTTCCAAGCTTCTAGGAAATCAAGATCTTCTTGATACAAGCTTGTGAGTTCCTTCAACCTGCATTTTTGTCAACAAATTTTTCCTCCTACTGAAGGTGTCCGCAACCCTATTCAATTTTCCACTCTTGTGCTTCAAAAGAAAGGTGTAACTTTGAAAAAATTCAACCCATTTCAAATGCCTTTGATTTAATTTCCTTGACTGTTCAAATATTGTAAAGCTTGATGATCAATAAACAAAAAATATATTTTGGCAGCAAATAATGTCTCCACTTTTTCAAAGCTTGGACTATAGCGTAGAATTCTTGATCATAAACAGAATATTTATTCTTTGCATCATTCAACTTCTCACTAAAATAAACAACAAGTTTACCTTCCTAACTTAAAACAACTCCAATGACATTTCCATTGGCATCACAGTCCACCTAAAATACTTTATTGAAATCTAGGAGTGTCAAAATAGGCTGCTTCTTCAACAAATCAAAACTCTTTGTTGCTCCTATACTCCATTTGAATTCTTTTTTATCCCCTCATTGTTTCACTTATGGGTGCAAAAATACTACTAATTCCCTTAATGAACTTTCAATAGAAACTAGCTAGACCATGAAAATATCTTATCTCCATAGCACTTCTCAGTGTTGGCCACTCCACAATGGCTTTCACCTTTTTTGGATCCATTTTCAGACCCTCTACTGAGATAACAAATCCCAGATACATCAATTCACATTTCACAAAATTTCACTTCTTCAAGTTGATCAACAACTTCTTCTCTCTCAACTTCTCAAAAACTTCTTGAATATGCATTAGGTGCTCCTCCAACATCTTACTAAAAATCAAAATGTCATCCAAATAAACAATGAAAAAATTACCCATAAATTATTTCAATACCTCATTCATGAGTCTCATGAATGTACTAGATGCATTGGTCAGCCCAAAAGGCATGACTAACCACTCGTACAGGCCTTCTTTGGTCTTGAAAGTTGTCTTCCATTTTTCTCCTTCTCTGATTCGAATCTGGTGGTAACCACTCTTCAGATCAATCTTTGTGAAATACTTAGCTCCACTCAAGCAATCCATAATGTCATCCATCCTTGCAAGGGAAACCAATACTTAATTTTAATCTTATTAATGGCTCTCAAATTAGTACACATTCACCATTCTCCATCCTTCTTAGGTGTTAGTATTGCAGGTACTGCACATGGACTCCAACTCTCCCTAATCAATCCCTTTTGCAACAACTCTTGCACTTGTGTGTTCAACTCTTCACTCTCCACTAGAGTCATTCAATGGGCTGCCTTATTTGGAAAACTGGCTCTAGGAATCAGATCCATTTGATGACTAATCTTCCTTACTAGTGGTAATCCTTCAAGAATGTTATCATAAATAATACTCTAGAATTCATCCAACAAACCACACACTTCTATAGGAACTTCACGGCTAACTTCCTTTTTAGTTCTTGGAATTAATGCAAAACACGTGTTCATGTCTCATACCTTCTAGGAATTTTCTTTCATCAACCAAACAAATTTGTGCATTGTTGCATACCTTTTCATCTGCTTCCTTCAGAGCCTTCAATTTATGTCGAACTCCATCCTTCGTTAATGAATAAGTATTCACATGTCCATCGTGTATTGCTCATCAATCAAACTACCATGGTCGACCCAACAAAATTTGACAAGCATCCATGGGTATCACATCACACAAAACCTCATCCATGTAGTTACCAATTTTGAATTTTATTAGACACTATTCACTGACCAAGACCCTTTGATCCTTCTGCAACCATGCAATCTGATATGGACTCAAATTCCTTCTCCTTTCCAATTGCAACTTGGTGACCATTTCTTCTGACACGAGATTCTCAGTGCTACCTTTGTCAATGATGACATTGCAGACCTTTCCTTCACATTTACAATGGGTGCAAAAAAAATTCTTTTGTTGATAGGGATCGTTCTCCTCATTCATCAAGGCCCTTCTGACAATAAGAGGCTCACCCATTTCTACATCTTTAGACTATGAGGATTGAGTGTCTTCGTGTACATGGGCTACTCGCACCTTGCCTTTAGGCCTCTTGTTCGTCATCTCTTGGTGTTGTGGGAACTCATAGGACCTATGTCCCTCTTCACCACATGAGAATCATGTTGCTCTAAAACCTCTTGTTCCTAGTCTGCGCCCAGACCTTTCTCTACCTCTCTGATCTCGACTATTCTGATCACGAGGCTAATATGAGTCATCTCTTAGCTGATCTTGACTGGTATTGGATCCTTCACCCTTCCTATGATCACCACCTTGACCTCCATATGGTTGTCTACCAATATTTCCACCTCAACCTCCTCCTCTTTGCTTGCTTTCAAACCTCTTGTTAATTTTCTCTTCAACCTTTAGAGAGAACTGATAAGCATCCTAAATGGTAGTCATTATTACTAGTGGCAATTCTTCTTGTATACTAGGTTTCAACCCATTGATATACAAAGCAACTTTCTCTTTGTTCACCTCAGAGTTTCTAGTTCGAATCAGAACCTTGTGAAATTCCTTCGTGTATTCTTTCATCGTCCTCGTTCCTTGTCTTAGAATCTACATTTTCTTTAGTAGCTCCAATTCATAGTCAATGGGAATGAATTGTTTCTTCAATTTTTCCACCATTCTATCCCATCTAGAGATTTTATCTTTTTCTTGTCTACCTCTTTCAAGCTGGACCTCTTTCCACCATATACTTGCATGACCCTTTCACTTTTTCTTCGCAAACTTTACCCTACGAGGGTCTTCAATCTCTTCAAATTCGAAGAATTCTTCCATATCATTGATCCAATTGATCAACTCTTTTGGATTCGGGCTGCCACTAAAAGTCAAAACTTCCATCTTTGGTTTCTTTCCTAGACTAGATATTTCTCTTAGCAACCTTAGCTCTCCAGGATCAATCTGGTCTTGTCCTTCCTCTTTTGTCTCTTCTTCAGTCTCATCTTCACTGCCATCTCTTTCCTAATGTGCCCCTCTTCCTTTTTGGACCTCCTCTTGCAAGGCTTTCATCTACCTTCTGAGGGCTCTAATTTCATCTCTAGGAGGATCTCCTCCTCCAGTACCTCCACCTCTACCTCTACCACAATTGGCATCTCTTGGAGGAATTATGTTCTCAACCCAAACTCACAGGCCCTGCTGTAACTGCCTCATGTTTGACGCTCTGTTATAGATTGAAGAACTCCTACTCTGATACCATTTGGTGAAGGGTACTCCCCTTATAGACAAGAACAACATGAAACAACTAGGCTTGCACAAAAAAAGTGATCTTTATTACAGATCATTACAGATATAAAGAACATGCCATCTTACAAGCTACTTATTACATGCATCTATTGCTTGGCAGATCTGAATTCCTTACTATTCTTTGTTGTGTGTTCTTCTAACACTTCAACCCATCTCCCTGCATAGGCATTCCATCCTTGATTATATCTCTATCGAACTCTCCAGGTCGTCCTTACTCCTCGTGTCGTAGTTACCATTATCATCCAATCAACAATCAAAGTCTCCAAATCGTTACATCATAATTAGCAGTCTCCACGAGCTGACCAATGAGGTTGTATTTCACAATAATGATATGAAATACCCAATATCACTCTACCACATGTTGTGATCTAACTCGCCATCCCTATGTTGAACCTCATCACACCGTCACCAAGACTTTTTTCAATCTCATTCCAATGCCCCTATGTCATAGTGACAAGTTCTTTTGAAACACAAATGGAATGTCAGAGAGACATTGAAAGATCTCTCATCAAATTCACCATGTCATGTCAGCGTCGCTGAGACTCACATCGTCGAAGAGACATTTGAAGATGTCACACTGAAACCCATATGTCACATCGACACACAATCCAATGGAATGTCGAAGAGACATTCATGAATGTCTTGCCGACCAACCTATCTCTTACCGACAATTTTTCACCGCACTCCATCACAATGTCGAAGAGACATCCGCCAAACTCCCACCGACACTATTATGTCTTTCCAATGAAACCCAAATCGCTAAGTCGTTGAAGATCAAAACTAAAGAAACTCTAGTCGAGGTTGTGGAGTTATAAAAACATGCGACTTGCCTACATAGCCCACTGCCTACTCCTAGCAACAACTTAATGTCACAGCACGATAATGTTGAACACCCAAAAGAAGGAACTCGACGATGATCAGATTTGTCAAGCCCTTATTGGATTTAAAATAACCTAGATTATTTTTTGTTGATGCAAGATTGCTTTCCACCTTGGATGCTCCTACATCATGTTTTCTCCTTTACATCACTTGTAATATTTTTTTTTTTTGCATGGGTACATAACATGTCCTTGTAGTCAAGATCCATTCTTGAATGTTTGCATGATATTTTATACTCCCTAAGTTGCACTTAAGGGGGTGTTTCTATGAACATAGTATACTAGCTAACTAGTTTGATATTAGGTTGCCACATATAATTTTACTTGGTTATTTACCTTTTTCTATTTCATGTTATATGATCAAGAGATTTGTTATGGTCTTAGTCTATCCTAAGGTTTCATCTTTTTCTCTATAACAAGGGTTTCCTAATGATATATTATGCTAGTTTCATTTTTGAATCTAATGAAATTATCTAGCTTCATAATATTTATATTGCTTCTCTTAGAAATTTATTTGTATATGATCTTTGGGCTACTATGTGGTTGAACAACTCTTACATGTGGTATCATTTTAATATTTCATCAATGTTATTATGGTATCTTTCTTATTGGTCTCTAGTAAATCTCATTACTTATGTCTTTTTACTACTTGAATAGAATTGTAACATGGATATTATAGTGTTAACTTTTCTATTTTATTGGAAAGAAATTATGTCAATAATATTATGGTTTTGATTGATCCCATGACTAGTAATGAGTTAGTTATAGCTGCAAGAACTAATTTTTATTCTGGGTATCAACTTTTATGGCTTTGTATATATTATTATTTGATTATGGGTATCTTGTGATATTGTAATGTCTACCTTAATTATCATGTTCAATAATTTTTTTTAATTAAATTTAGTTTAACTTTAGTATTGTATACACCTAAAAATGGTCACATCACATTGTCTGGTAATTAATTAAATATTTTTAATATTTAATTAAATCTTTGAATTCCATCTATGTATAAATAAATTTAAATAATTTATTTATATTGTTCATTATTTCATTTCGATTAAATAAATAAGTTTATTTAATCATCTTTTCTTATTCATTTCTTAATTAATTAAATAAATATTATGGTTTATTTATATTAATTATCATATAAATCTTAGTTTGAATATTTTATTCAAATAAAGATTAAAATATTCTTCTTTTCTTCTAAATATCATTTATAATTAAATATTCCAAAATATTTAATTCCTCTAATTCGATTCTAATATTCATTGATAATTAAATATTCCAAAATATTTAATTAATTCTTCTAATATTTCATATTCTTCTAAAGTCACATCATGATTAAATATTCTAAAATATTTAATTAAATCTTCCATAGTTTAAAAAATCAAAAATCAAAAATCAAAATTCAATAAATGAAATTAAATAAATTTATTTATTTAATTAATTTTGGGATTATCTTCAACACCCGTGAAACAAACTGCCCAAACAAAAAATTTAATTTTCTCTGTTTCTGTGCAGGCTTGTTCCCGTGGGTTGAAGACAGGAATCCATCCTTCTCTCCAACCTCTAAACCTCTTCCATCTTCTTCTCAACTTCTCCATCTCTCACCTTTCAATCCTACCAGACAATCTCATAGCCATAGATTCTTGCCAGTCGGGATTGTGCCTGCAAAAATCTATAAATATGACTGCCGGACACTCCAAATCATATAGAAGTTTTAAGCAGGAAAATTATAGTCAAATTGCAAGCATTCATAGCATTCATAGTATTCATAGAATTCATAGTATTTTCATAGCATAGCAATAGCAGTATAGAATCATGGCATCTTCCATTCACAGCCCCTGTGCATATCTGTTAGTATCAGCAATTTCAATTAGCATACAGCATATAGAATTTCCTTTTGCATAACTCGTTCTACAAGTTGCCATTCGGAGAAGCAAAGATTACACAAAATATGAAAGCAGCAGCTTCGAATTCCTAGAGATAGAGGAAAATGAAACGACTCTGAAGAAACTCTGTTTGCTTCATTTGATTTTAATTCATTTAGTTTTCTTTAGTTTAATGTTTCATTTTGTGTTTTGTTTTCATTTAGAATACTCATAAAAACATCTACACAAGTATTATTCCTTTGTTATCATGGTTGATATAACATTGAGATTGGTGTTGATTTTATGAAAGAGTTGACTATGAAGGTCATGGCCATATGTAGTACCTATACACTTTCTTGACTTGTTAGTGAGAATATCGTCATGGGATTTTTGTTATTACTTTTTATATGGAATATTGATAGTGTTCTCTAGTAAGGTTGAAAACTAATTATGTTGGTATGTCCATTGAATGTCTATATACATATTTTAAATGAATTACGGAAAGTCGACTATAAACTTCTTTGTCCATTAGATGGTGAAGGTATTGAGCATTGTCTATTATTAGGGAACTTGTATTTTGTTAAAGCCATACACAATAAACCATTGTTGTTGTTAATTGGTTGAAGGGTTTGAACAATTAAGGTGATTGAAGCATTATTTAATGAATGATTAAGTTAACATGCAAATACTCATTAGAAGAATATATTGTAAGGTTATTCTTTCATGGTTTGACCTTGCAAGTAGAGTCATTCTTTTTATGAGTTATGCTTGTTTGGTGTATTTGTATGGATTGAGCATGATATGAGGTCAATATTGTTGAATATGCTCAAGATAGTACAAAAATATTTTCTCTTATCAACTTTTTATAGGTAGTAGAACATTAAAGGTAATGGGTGGAATGCTATTTTTTTTTGCTTGAAAGTAATAATTTGTGGGTTCAAATCTTAACCTTTACCCAACATGCCTTACTATCTTACCTCTAATACTTGAGTAGAAAACATTAGTAAAGTTGTCATCTCCCTTTAACACACACACACCTCTATGCATGTGCACATCATTTGCCGCACCGAATGGAAACCCTTATTAAGAACCTAGTGTAGAATCTTACCGAGTCAGTTTCCAAACATTATATTAATCACAGTGCAGGGGAGGGAAGAATCTACCCCCAAGATACTCACCATATAACTGCCAAGGATTGTTTGCTCAGGGGATCCGGTATCCACTTCTGTCACTCTGAGTACGCACCTGGAAAATACAAAAACACGGGCGCCCTTTTGGGGGTGACATGGCTGTGTGAGTCGACGCAGTTCTAAGATGTGGGCTGTTGATTGCTATGATGACCTACTTGAGAACTAAGAGTGAGTCTGTTTAAAGTGCTTGTCATGTGTAAAACCCGTTAAAACACTTTTTGAACAACATTTTGGTTATACACTTGATGTTTAGCATAGGACTTAAGACAACTGTTTTACAACTTGTTTGATGTGTTTTCACTACATTAATTTAGATAAGATCATCCAAAACACTCATTATCATATTGATTAATCTCATGTTACGAGATTGGAAATCCACAAAGTTTGTAAAGAAACTGCCAAGCAAGGATTAAGAAGCCAAAGAAAACTCCTCAACCACAAGCAAGAAACTATTGCAAGAAAACAATGATTCTGTATCAAAGCCTAAACGCTTTACTTAAATATAGGAACATTTCTTCATAGGTATCATGATTGTGTTAGAGGTCTCTTCGTATAGATACGCCATAGAACCTTTGTATTCGCCAAGCTACTTTCAAAGAAGAGCCCTTCAAAGGTATAACTTCATAGTCAACGATTCACTTCTATTATTATATTTCCCAACCCGTAATTGAATATTCTATCATCTAAATCAAATTTTGCAATAGAGAAACCTAGAATACATTAGGCATCTATCACAAAATCCATCTTTTTTACAAAGCCATGATCAAAACTTCATAAAGTGCAAAAATCATCATTTTCTTGATCTTTTGCTTATATTCCCACTAACAAGATTTTCATCCTTTCACTTAGGGAACAACACAAGCTACAAGATTAGAAACTTAAGTGTAAATCATAGAATTCCTCTATTCTATCCCTAATTTCTCATATATATCACATAAATTGCACTATTTCATTCTTTTGATCAAAAGTGAGTAGAACTTGGAACAAAACCTATGCCTATCTTCACGAGATCTCAAAAACAAATAGAAAAAGACGAGGGAGAAACCACTACAAGTAAAATGGGTGACTGTAATGAAAAAGAAGAGAAAACGTTTAATCTTGACGAATTAACAGATGAAAAGCTTCAAGAAGCAGAACAAGATCCCCAATTCCATACTCTTATGGAAAATATTTTAGAACGAAATAAAGAACAATACTTTCTCTCATTAGCTAATCAAGGAGCTAAGTTACCTTACAATTTTGACATCGAAGGGATTAAACAAAGTCCTGAAACTCCTCCTAATGACTTTAGTGCTCTTAATCAACAGATAAAAGAATTACAAGGGCAAATAAAAGAGATGCAAGGGGGTACAACAAAGAAGTATGTTTTGGAAGATATATCTCCTTATCCATTCGATAGGAGTCTTCAAATGATCCTATTTCCAAAACATTGCGAGATTCCTAAATATGATAGTATAATTTGAAAAAACTGATCCATTGACCATGTGAGGGATTTTCAAAACATGAGTCCGTGACTTTCCTATGATCGCATACCTACTTGATGCGATTATTTCCATGAAGTCTAGGTGTACAATCCATGGAGTGGCTTTCTAAGATCACTCCACCCATCAAAACTTTTGAGGAGTTAATAAATCAATTTATATCACAATACTCCTACAATATACCACCAACAATGCTTTATACTGTAAAAGTGAAACAAAAATTAGGAGAACCTTTCACTCAGCTCTTTGCAAAATGCGGAGAAGGTTATTTGCACGATATTCTCGGCCATATTCTCGAAAAAGGAAAGATGGATATCTTTATCAATAGCCTTGATCAAGATAATTCAGTTTTCATAGGCTTAACCTTCATTATCCCCAGCATAACTTTGAAAAAAAATTGACTGTTCCACAATCACCATTGAAGGCCTTGTTGCAAGGAGCATAAAAACTTGATAATCCAAGTACATCAAATCAAAACAATAATGATAAAACAAGGTTTTGGAACAGAAACAAAAATGTTGTTAATGATGGTATAGTAGATGCAAATAATTTACGAACAAGACCATCTATTTTCAATCTATCAAGTGCTTCACGAAACAATCAACAGGGAAATACAACTCAACAAGGAAACAACAATCAACAAGGACAAACCTCCAAGCAAGAAAACATGACCAATCAAAATACCAATCAAAATCGTGGTAATTTCAATAATAATCTTGGCAATACCCAAACATCAAATCTGTCCAGACCTTCATTCTTTTCAAATCAACGGAATTTTACCGCTTTGGGTCAATCTCTTGAGTCTGCTCTCAAGGAGCTTCTTGATAATAAGGTTATCACCTTACCACCACAAAGAGATTATGAGCCACGAGTCAAACCACCATCATGGAATGACTCCTATTATTGCAATTATCATTGATGTAAGGGTCATAGAACGAACAATTGTCAAGCTTTGAAAAATCTAGTACAAGATTTAATTGACAATGGTACCATTACAATTGAGGGACATCATACCAATGAAGATCATCAAGCATTTAAAGATCCTTTACCAAACTATCAAAAGGGGGAAATGTCAGATACAAAAGCCAAAAGCATACATAATGTTGAAGACAATATAATCCATCACATCTACGCTGATGATCAATGAATTAATGTTATCAAAATCAAGGGAAAACAAGAATATCAACAGGTTAATGTAACAACAAGAGGTCAAGAAAAAGTTGTTCTAAAAGGAAGTTCATCTAAAACAACTATTTCTCCTCCAAGTCAGTATAATCTAGTTGATCAATTGAGAAAAACATCAGCTCAAATTTCCATCCTTGAA